>JAMBLF010001682.1:0-55268 GCA_030578115.1 Leucoptera coffeella
GTTACGAGTTTGGTGGTCTCATTCCAAATGTTTGTTTTGCTAATTGCCAATCAAATTGTCACGCACTGATAGTCTGTCCAAACAATCATACGTACGTATATGACAAGAACACATACATGTAAACAACGTGTGTGTGTGAATAATATATGTGTGTGTATGTCACGTGATAAGGCGATGAAAACCATCACGTAGAGAGAACTCTTGGAAAATCACGATTGATTGAATTGGAAATACCCATGGTAAGCCAATATACTCCGAACCATATTACACCAGCTGTATAGAATTATAATTAATTATTTATTTCTTGATATACCATTTTCTTTACAAGTTTTCTTTCTTTACAAACGGTGAGGGAAAACATCGTGAGGAAACCTGCCTATCCCTCAGGATAGGTAATAGTCAGTGTCTATATACGGCGATACGGTTCACTACCTATCACGTTGGGTGCTGTCTATCTAGTGATACGCGGGCTTCGAATGACCCATACCTAACATGCCTTCGAAATTTCGGAGATGGGCATTCAAGCCTCTGACTACCCCGCCATAATAAAAAAGGGAGTGTGTATACACAAGTCGTGAAGCGTATCTATGTATGTATATATTTTCTTTACATCTTATATACGTGGTATGTAAATGTATTTATTTAGGTTGTAATAATCTGTGTAATTGATGCTACAAGTTGCCATAGGAAACTGGGTTACGGATATATTTAGTAACCGTTCTGCGAAATTCGTTTGACTGACCATATCTAGACCACTCGGCCAATGGAGAAACAAGCGTCTTAAATGGAATTTAACAGATGGTGAACTAAAAAGGTTATGGAGACTTTTCCTGTTACAATTGTAGATAACATTACGTCCATTTTCATACGGAGGGGTAGACAAAGATCACGAATCCCAATTTGTCTCTATTCTGACAAACCAATTCCGCTTCGTTGTCATCCATACATCTTCTCCTTCACACTCAGCTGTTATAGAAGAACTTATAACTGCCGAGTGTATAAATGGAGATTATATGTTCATCCATTTATATTGTAGATAAAAATAGAAGCTTATGCAACACTATAATCACTTTACGAAAGATGTAACACACCCTAAAGGTCTTTGGCCACTTAAGACCCACATGTCACATAATCAGCACCCAAGGTGATAGGTCATTGATAATGGGATTAATGGTGTCTGAGTTAATCCTACAAAACAGATTTTGCATTACATATAGTAATTAAAGCTTACCAATTTTAATGGAAGAGAAAGTACTATCTGTGGTTATTATGTTAAAAATTTGTAAAAAGTCATGTAGATGCTAAAAGCAATATTTCATATATTAATATAAGATCCGTGGTACATAGTTAGGGAAGTTAACAAAATGCTACCTCTCTGCTTTTTGTCCAGGGATATTGCAGGAGGTGATTAGAGGGACTGAAGATTAATGAACTGAATTGGGCGATTGACTCGCAATCTGTGTCTGTAATCTTAATTAATATCATTACTACCTCAAGAATTTGGTAAAAATTTGCAAGTTTAGTATAGTACAACAGTGTGGTTCTATGATTAAAGAAAGAAACATATAAGTATTTATATATCACTTCATTCCATTTCTAGTGTCTGTGGGTCTGAGAATAGTCTGCAGTGGCGTGACAACTGTGACGTAGTCTCTGAACTTTGATTGGAATTTCGTCTCCGGTACGACATTCGCGATTTCCACTACACACGTCTAATTTTAACCTGTCACACTAGAGTACAAAACCTACGCGCCGTTATATAAAAAAACAGTTACATAAATTATAATTGTTTGCACCATTTATAGTCTTACGAGATATTTGATTGATCAACGTGTATACAAATGAACTGAAAAGGCTTATAAGAATCGAGAGTTAAGATACTACTTCTGTTCCTTATTGAATCTCTTAAACTTTTTTGAAATATAATCAGACTAAAAGACCAAGTTTAAAATTAATAAACGTTTGTATATGATACTTAGTCTTAACTAAAGTGATACGTATAGATCTCTTTCTAGATTGTTAAAAGTTTGAACTGCCTATGGTAGTAGCATTAAAAAGTTCTTAAGCCTATCTAAGCCCACTTTTCAAAACATAGTCTTCATACATTGTGATAAATGTAAGACAACGAAATCTCACCTACCTATACTCGTATTTATAAGTCAACGTTACCAATAGAATTAAAAATATTCTACCACGTGGGTTAGTATTGGCTATTCTTTAAATAAACCTTCAAATCAGCGCAGTCTCATATTAATGTGCCAATATAGTCCAATAGAATGACGTAACGTTGCTAAGTATACTCAAGGCAAAACTATCTCCAATTCATCCCAAGGTGCTTTGGTACTATTTTGGCAATCAACATAAAGTGAGTAGAGAACAAGAACATATAGATTCACGACCTTTAATCTCTTTTAGTGTGGACAGAACAACGGAGACGAAAAATCTCTTAAATCGCTTTTCGCATTCTTATTATGGCTGTGATGGCAGTTATATAGAACATTGGAAAGAGGTCGCTAACTCATCACCCAATAGATTCAATTTACCCTTAGCCTCATAGTCGCATTCTACATGCCGGAAAGAACGGCAGCTAGTTAGCATTCTTTTCAAAACGAGTCCAGACTGTTTGAACCGTTGGGTTCAAGAAGAACAAACAGTTTTATATGGCGCTAAAATTAAGATAAGATTAGAAGTGACATAAAAGTTTATTATGTGTACTTTATTCTGGTAATGAATGCTTCTATGTCAAGGATATGACTCGACAGAACTGGGTTCAGATTTTGCACCTTTTTATTTGAACTAGGCTAGTGAAAGTCAAACAACTAAAGACTTTACACAAAAACATGTCCAACGTCCAAGAAAAGATCAAAACATGTTTTTAGTATATACTCCTTGAAGTACCTATAACTGCTGAGTGTGTAAGAGGAGCTGATGTGAAGCTAATGAAGCGAAAGTGAGTTGTCAGGATTGGGACAGATTGGGATCCGTGATTTCTGCCTACCTCTCTACAGGGAGAGAGGAGTAATTTGTATGTATGTAACTGCTTTAAGTTTTGAAATGTCAATCATAATATAATGCCACATTCATTCTATGACGCTATATTAGCCGCTGCGATCAGAATATCTGAAGCATTTATTACCAGCTGACATATAAATGCATATGACAGTAAATGTACTAAAGCTCTAAAGTTTCTCTATAGTAACAAGAGCAGATCAATGCATTTGTTCAAATTAAAACCTTAACACGTATATATTAGAGTGATTTTACGTAATTGTCACGCAACGGCATTAGCACATATTTATTGCCCCGTCGCAGACTCAGCCGATAACGAAAAGCCGTTACGAAGCACGCTTCCCAAGCATGAATTTCGTACGCGATAATATATAATAATAATATTTGGGACACTATTACACCAATTGAACTAACCCTTGGTAAGTTCATTTATGACTTGTGTTAAGAGTACTAGTCAACGTATATTTAAGAAATAAATACTTATTATTATATAAATAAATACACATATAGTGTATATAATCAACATCCAGACTGGAAAGCAGAAGAAAAGCGTACTTTTCCTCCACTGGGAATCGAATCCGGAACCTCACGATTAGCGCCCAGGTGGTTAACCAACCGCACCACTGAGGTCGTCAAAATATATATATAGAGTATATGCGTGGTATAATATTAGGTATATGATATTAATATAAAGCTATTTTTATACTCGGTAATACGATACGATTACCTATATTTCATAAATTACAGCTTCTATTATAAATGTCAAATTATGTACCAATTAAAATATTAAACAATTCTAAGAACATAATAAAACAAAGCATTTCTTAAGTATTTTAATAGAGCATTTAATATTGTCTGTATGCCATAGAGCTGATTATATCTAATATTATTTAAATAATCGGACACATTTTGATCGAAATGTTAATCAGACGATTGGAAATACCCAATTCCCTACTCGGAATTCATCGTTTTGTAATAATGCTTTATCCATATTTAATATAAGATTATCAGCTATCAAATTCCTCGAAAAGTTGTAAAAGGTAACTACGAGCCCAGACTAATACTCATAGTTAATTGGCGTATCTTATCATTAAAATTTTGACTACCTTAGTCCCAGGTTCGATTCCCGGTGGAATCAGAGTTAAGATTAAGTACGCTATTTTATCTGCTCATTGACCATATACTTAATTCTAAATATTTTTTTAATATACGTTGACTACTACCATAAACTCTTAACGAACTTACCAAGGGGGTTCAATTGATGTAATAGTGTTCAAAATATTATTTTTATTACAAATATATAAAACATGTATGACGAAATACCTATCCATCTAGCCACATATAGCTTATCCACATAAACTAGACCATGGCCGCTACATCTATGAATAGCGTACGTATACGCTGTGACATAAGACTGAATTAGTGAAAATCATCTCACATTATCTCGTCACCTTGGAAACAGCACTATCAAACCAAACTGCCTTGACATTGGAATGTTAATAGCGGCTTCAAAAAGTCAAACTATTAATGATATCACAAACTGCTCCGTTAGGTATATGCGAATATTTGCCAGTTCTACACATCGTGACATTATGGGAAACAAGTTTATTGTTACTACCTGGCTTTTGCTGCAGGTAAGAGGTGGCGATGGAATTAGGAATATATGGATAACTAGCGGCCTTCTCCGGCTTCGCACGGGCTATAATAGCACTATTTAACGGATGTTATTATACATATAAACTTCCTCTTGAATCACTCTATCTATTAAAAAAAACCGAATCAAAATCTGTTGCGTAGTTTCAAAGATTTAAGCATAAAAAGGACATAGGAACAGAGAAAGCGACTTTGTTTTATACTATATAGTGATGATACGTTAGAGTCATAGTTGTAAGACAACCAGTGCCAGTCAATATGTTTCGACGTTTAATTAATGTACTATTACTGTACTAATATGGAACATATATTTTTTTAATTTTGAATATAGTACAAGGGGGAATATTTAAATGATGTTTCACATATATTTAACTTAAATAATCATGGGAATTTTATAATACAGCTATTTTTACGAGTATTAGTTATAGTTAAACACTTTCCTTATATCGATGATGATCACTCAAACCTCTGCGAACCCTAAAGAAGTTTGCAGTCGTAATCGTGTCCTTAGTAACACCACCTCCCACGTTGTCATTCGGTCTCTATCATGCCTTACAAAGAAGTATAGTCTTACACTTGCTTAGGTGTCATCTTCAATCACCTATTCTAAACGTGCCGTACCTAACATGTCGTTGCCATGGTAACGGCAATAAGCAATTTGAGAACTGACACGTGTATGCAGTGTTACGAGGAGTTAATGAATTGTGATTAGCTTCATTTAAAGTAGTTTAAAGAACGTACGTGATATATAAATCCCTATCGGTGTAGTCAGAGGTTGTGTGTCCGCCGCCAACAGATTTTTGTTATGGTCATACTATGTGCTATGTACGTTTCAGGCTAGCAGGGAATAACGACTATAGTGTAAGCTAAAGTTTTGTATTGTAACTTTTTATAAATCATTTATCATTTATATATGCAATAAGAATCTAAATATGACGAATGGTTGTCGTTACTTTATTGGACGTGAATGTGTCTATGTATAATTATTTTTAAATATACTTTATACAAGAATTCTTTTCTAATCAACTACACTCGGAATTTCCCGAAACACCGAACGGACTTAAGTAATTTATGCAAATGCGTGGAATTCACTAATCGCCGACAAACTATTCTTCTCGCAGCTGTTTCACGTATCGGGTGATTCTATGTATTAAGATGTAGCTGTGAAAATTAATTGAGGAATTTACTTGTATTAAGTTCACATAGCAACACAAAAACGCATAGCCACATTACATCATTTAATGTCGATGGTCTTTATATAGGTTTGTTACGATCTTAGTGCTTAGAAATCTGGCCTCAATCCTTTCCACATATGAATTAGGATTAAGATGGATTAGTAATCAGCTAGGTCTTGTCATCTATACCTTGAATAAACATAATAACATATATTGAATAAACAAAGCAAAATTAGAGAATTTTGGCTTCCGCGCACATGGTATAATTCTACTTTTACACTTAATTTGTATATAAGATGATAACATAAAAAGTTAACATGACTAACAACTTCAGCATTTTATAGTCTATTTTATACAAGCCTCCTCTTAACATGAATGTGCGGTGTTGTCCAACGACCTCTGGTTTGCGGTGACATTAGTTCGACTCCGAGCGACAATTTCTGTCCATTGTCTGCGATGGAGACGAAATCGATTAAACAGGTGCCGTGATGTCATTCGAGTCAATGAGTACGAGCTGTAGATAGTTAACAAATAAAGGTTTTAATTGTTTATAAAATAAATATAAACTATAAAGATTGACTTGATAGAACGAATGAAATCATAAAAATAACTTTGCCTAAGTATATTTTCCTCGCAGGTTATAGAGTTTTGGAAACCCCAATGTTTCACACCAGAAAGGCATGCTGTTTAAAAATCTGTAGAAACAAATCTAAGTACCGACACATGAGAAACACTTTAAAGTTTACACAACGCAAAGTTCGAGAACTCAACCATACAGGAAGATAAGCGGATGTGAATTTAAATATGGAAAAGTCTCGTTGACGAGTATTCTGATACTTTGTGATGAAACATGTGCTTCCGCCGGTGTACTGTGACATAATGATGACGCCTCATGACGATGGGAGCTCACATCGGCATTTCCGAGGTAACTCTGATGTAACGACAAACAATTCTTCTAGACAAGTTTTTTAGTTATCTTTGGAAAATCAACTATTTTGCAGTTTGAAATATACAAAGAAATTAAATTAAAGTTGAAACGGGTAAAACTATATTACATGGATACACATGCCCGATATGTTATCCCTTTTTGGAGTAGATAGAACCTCAAAGACAAGATAATATCCCCTAAATCATATCTAACATTGACGACAGGTTGCTAGCCTAACGCTCGATAGAGTAACCTCTAGTCCTTTATTCGCCTCTTACAACATGTCGATATAATACACAGATAGTAATATGACTTTATTTTCAAACACCTTTTTACTTTAACAGGTGACCAAGAGACACCATCCCTAAACTTCATAATGTTATTAAATAAGTATGTCTTACAGGAAAAAGCTAAACGTCTTTGTTTAAACACCGATTAATTGTTTTTCAACCCACTTAGTGATACCTTGGTATAAATAAATAAGTCTCGAACGTTCAGATCTCTCTTAAGCGTTGCCCAACCATTTAACTAGTTGGCAACAAGATAAATTAACAAAATAATACGGGTAAGTATCACACGGCTATGCATAACTGCAACACTTACATAATACGACACCTCTTACTCTCGACAGCTTCGGAATACGTAACGTGTTTATATCACAATATGTCTCATTCCGGTGAGGGAAACGTCGTGACAAAACCTGCCCATTACTCGAAATAGGCAATAGGCTGTATAATATGGCGTGATAGTTTACCTTCTGTCACGTTGGATGTTGATTATTAGGTAAAAAGTTTCAAGTGACCAAGGAATATAACAAAAACTTAGTTGATTGTGGGCACTCAACCTCTGATTACCCCGAAAGGGTTATATAGTCGTGTATGCATATGAATGTATTAAATGTCTCAATGAAGGTAAACAAGGTTCTAAGATTGTTCTAGTAGGTAAATAGAGAAGATATTTCCCTTGAAAAGTCTTCCGGGAAAAATGCCATAGTTCAGGAAGTAATTACAATCTTAATTATTTCGCTACAATAGTGGTATGTTTAAATAATCAGCGGAAATTTTATAATCCTAGATAAATGCTGTGATTAATCTTTATTTAGCCCTGATATTAATATATTGATACCATATATACAGACATAAACAATGTATAGAACGAAATTGTAATCATAAAGTGGTTTTACCAAAACAATTAAATTAGTTACGTTTAGTGCAGTTATACTACTGTACTTAAAGCCTGACTAATTCTTTTTTGATTTTGAATCATAATTAAAATCATTTAGAGATAAAGTGAAAAACATTCAATTTTGATCTACCCATTTTTAGTAAGAGGAACATTGAAATCAATACTAAAAATAAGATTGATTATTTATTTTTATCAATGAAACAAACATCTACTACACATAACACAGCTTTACCTTCCAAACAGATCCGGTTCAATTTATAATCCATTTTGTCAATACGTAATTATGAATGGAAATGCGTGGATAATGGAAATATCTGTATTTGTTGATAGTTGAACATTGTTTTGATTAAGTTTATCACGGATTAATTTTGATACCCATAATATTTCCAAACAAGTTAGATAAATATTAAACAAACAAATTCATTGTCTTACTACTCAAGTGACTATGATATATTATATTTGTATGGAATTTACACAGATAAATGTAACATTTAATCAACGCTTTTCGAAAAATATACTTCATATTTACATGGACACACAAAATAGGAACAAAAGAGAACCTGGGTACTACTATTTCAACTACGTAGTATTTTTCATGGCAATTAATTTAATTCCTTCACAAACACTACGACGCAATTGTGACTGAACTAATAAATCTTAATGAATAAAACAGGAGACTGCGTTTGCGCAAATCATTTCGGTCACGTTTGGCGTAAGCACTTTAATAGGCATCTTTAGTGGTAAAGTTTTTATTGCAGTTTTATATATAAGTCAATTCTACGTGGATAATAAGGATATTAAATACGTTCTCTGTCTGTAATTCCAGTCCCTTTTTGAATATAAATTAAAGACAGTTTATGACTATCTGAGTATAACATGTCAGAGCAATTTTCAAGTGTCACTGGGTAGCAAGACCAATTTAACTATCTTATCATGAGTCAAAAGAATAATTACTATAAGATGTTGTCTTTGAACTGATTACAATTTTGATTTGTTTATGAGTAAGAAATAATACTTAAATAGTTGTTTAAATGGATTGAATTTTATATTATACAGAAAATATGCATCAGTGTCGACTTACTTATTACATCTCTCTTCATAATATTTCATAACACATAAAACATTATCCAATATCAAAATACTGCACCGATATTTCTTACATGTGTGTCGATTAAAATTTACTATAGTTTGTTGTAAAGAAATTTACGATCAATAAACCTTCAGCATGATCGCACGAAATGATTGAGCGTGTGAGGTATTTTCCAAGCATATATTCTGGGGAAACCCCAAAACCACCTTAATTATGCACCAGTCATTAAGATTGCAGGATAAGCGAACGATAATATATATAAGTTAAGTGGAAGGGCGGTTACGTAGGGGCCGGCCTAATAAGACATATAACAGTCAGATAGACGCTATATTGAAAAAAAGTGACGTTAGGTGTACCTATAACCGCTGAGAGTGTATGAGAAGATGTATGAATGTCAATGAAGCGAAGCGTGTTCTGTCAGGATCGGGACAAATGGGGATCCGTGATCTCTGCCTACCCCTCTACAGGGAATCAGGCGTGATGTGTATGTATGTATGTAATAAGCGACACTATTCCACCTGGATTGAACCACTAGTGCTTTTGTTTGATCCATGTATAATTGCGGCAAGTACCTTGGCCAATGACATTGGTAAACATATTTACGATAAAGGCGAATTCAGACAGAGTTTATTGGCTCTTGCTATCCCGGATCGTGTTTTGTTTCCTTGAAAAGTCTGCGGAAAAACAAATGAGTGTAAGACGCAGTTTCCTCGTGTATTCTTGTAGTAAAATGTATTTTGGTGTAGTATAAAACTTTTTATATAGTCTGAAGAACAAAAACATAGTTAAAGTTTATTTATCAATTAATGAATTGTCTGTGTCTTGTATTTTACCTTTAGACACACCTCCATTTGTAAATAAAGCAACCTTGCAGTAACAGTTTTTTCTTGAATCTTGTAAATGCATATATTTCTCTAAATACTGCACAGTGGGATTACACGAGGGTTTGTAACAAAACATTAGTATTGAATTCCACTTATTTGCTATAATGTGTTTGTAAGCATTTAACCTCTAGTAAACCTGAAAGGTAGACTACATTAGGTAACGCTTATGTATACCGTTCTACATATACACCGTTATATGAACTCTTGGTCGATGTACGCATTAGGATGTTGGTACCACCTGTCATTGGCGGTGGCAGTCATTGCGCCGCCAGATTGCCTCCAAACCTCGCCAAGACGTCAGAGGGCGTGCTCCGATTTATATTCGCCTTGAATCGAACACGTCTGGACGTCACCAGTGATACTGAAGTGGGATCGTGATTGATGCTCCAATTTGAAGTTCCTTAAACTCTGAAGACATGTCTCGAGGAAATTGCAGAGTCATTGTTCAATAAGGAACTGAAGAATCTTGTGACAAATTGTGACTGTTGTATTTTACGAAATGCCAATAGTTTAATTATAATTATTAAATTTTTTTAAGATTATCTAACTTTAAGGACCATTTTTTTACTTTCAATAATTGATTTTACGATCCTTATATTGAATAAATAGCATTTGATTTCAATTATCATGACTTTAGATGTTTAGTAACAAATAAGTTACTAATTTATTCACTTCTCCATGTCTTTACACCTGATGAATTTTGCTGCGTATAGGACGGACTATTTTTAAAGTGTAGCCTAGTTGTAATAATTTTGCAAGATAAATATCATGTCAAGCAGTCGGCCCTGAGGTTTTCTTTCAGATTTACAATTTCAACGGGAAGTAAATGAGAGAGAACAGCTCAATGATATTGGGCCTATTTTTAGAAGTATAGACATTTTGACGATAAATCATTACTGACAGAGAAAACTGAACTAATTTCCTTCATAACCAGTTAATCCAGAGCGAAAGTTTACTACAATATAAATCAGTTTTATGGAACGAAGTGAGGCGAAAATTTATATTCCTATTATAGTATTTAATAAGTAATTACACTGATACTATCGATATAGATACTACGAGTCTACGAAATTTATTAATAATTCGTTCTTAAATTTATTGTTAATGTACATAACATTTGCATAATTATGCATTTAAGAAGTAAATAAATTTAAATATTTATTTAATTATAGCAATCAGATATTATTATCATACAGGTTCGCCTTTAAATCTGTAGGTTTTAGACTAATGTCTGGCGCCACCTATGATTATAATAATACAACTACAACTACAGGAAAACAGTCCATCAATCATACACTATGACTTTAGTCTAGTTTTCCTGTGTATTTTTACTTTCCTTATAGCTTTGTTGTTGCATTCACACAATGTGTTAAACGCTCTATAAATAGCCGCTGCGTTAGTAGGGCACGAATGACGTCAAGATTAACCTAGTCCGAAAAATTGACGTAACCCGCCCTTCCACTCGTAATCCTATTTCGCTATGGCCCACTTGCGCACTGGTATCGGTTGCACCGTGTGACGTCAGGGTCACTAATTTATAGACCTATGAGTGTGGGAATAGTCAAACATTAAATTATTACAAAATGTATTTATGTCACGTGCTATTATGGACAAAACTCGTAGACATTGTATGTGTGCATGTCACAATATCGTTTAGGTCATTTAGCATGAATATTGGGTTTGTGAAGACACATGGAACAGTCCCTTAGTCGCTAGCTACGACTTTCCGATGCCGGGCAGAACGGTATTTAATTAGCATTCTTTTTACGTCCTAGACAAGCATGGGACCAGAGTAGTACTGATAATAGTATACATACAGAAATAAATATTTATTGACTAATCATTTAAGTAAAACATATGACAAATATTTATGTAAGACTATTATATAGACAGCGTGGGTTTTGCCCTAGAAAATACTATGACTTTCATTTATGTCATCGTGACATAACAAGTATGTATTAGCCACCAGAATGTCTACGAAGGTGTATATTGCAATACATGCATCTACATAATCCCTGAAAAAGAAGTGGGTGTAAAAGGCCATACGAAATTATAAGTTTTTTTGGTAGTTTTGTTTGATAAAACATGTATAAAACAGGTTCTAAAAAGATGATTAATAGCACTAGTAACTAATTATCTACTATTTATAATTATAATAGATGTCATAATGGAAAAATAGCTATTGAAATTCGCGTAGAATTTACCAGAAGTCCAGAAAACGTCCACGAAATGCGTCAATAAAACCGATTGAGTTTTATTAAGAGACCGGGACACGGTTCGTATCACCTGAAATAATTCCTGCGTATTTTGGATTGAAGCCACACCACCCTGACGTCAAACTTTGGACTTTTTATCGTTTGAAATAGAATAATTGCTGTTTTTATTTCAAATTAAACAGTTACAGATCCACATACATACGGACATTTTCAGAACTTTTATCTTTTCAATCAGTTAATGACGTTAGAAACAACTGGAGCAGACGTAATAGAATACCACTATTTTTGCCTGACATGTTGTTAACTGAAAGTGATGGCTCCATGTATACTTACCTTTAGTACATTATATAGAATAAATTAGTAAGTTAAAAATGCAGTAGCATCTATACACAGAAAAAGAACAAATGACCAAAGAGATATGTCTACCAGATTTTTTTAACTTCAAAAGGGGTGCAGGCTTAAATCCTAATTTTCTGGTATAATAGTCTAGTAATACCATTTATTTGAAATTTATTATTTACACGACATTTAAATGTGTATATGGCACCGACCTGTACACATAATGTGATCTATATATGAATATAATGAATCATTATTGACTTGTCTTGATATTTCGTTTAAAAACATTTATATTTTTATCATTTGGGTCTTGATCAATTTTACGCTACAATAACAAACAACTTTGTTTGTCGTTTTTAATAACTGTGGCGTTTAGTTCAATGGTATTTGTTATTTTTACGTTGAAATTAGCACCCAAAATATAGTTGTTATTTATAATATCTATGAATAAACTACAATATCTTCATAGGTATGACAAGATAAGCTGATATTATATAGTATTTCTATGCTATGACATACTGTGAAAAATGGTTTCGATCTGCTCAATTCCTAGATAATGTATTATGTTATATTTAGGTCATCATATTAACAAAAACTGGATATTGGTACCTGTAAAAAGCATTGTAGAACCATACATCAACAACTGCTTATGTTGTATATTCTTGAAAATACAAATACATAATTATAATTATACTCTTATTTACTCATAAAGCCAAGTCAGTTCTTTTTAATAGTGTCATGTAGTTAGTAATTTTGTAAGCCAGATCAAATCACTCCTGACTTTGTCTTAAGCTTGCTGACGTATTGAAACTCCATACGAATGTTTATGAAACTCGATCACTATCGATTGAGTGGCTACACGTAGGTCTCCACACAATTAGACCCGACCAGTGTTAAATGACCCTTAATTACAGGGAAAGGGCCTAGTTAACGTATGTGAACCAAGAGTTCTTCTTGTCTGGACTTAGATAGGCACTGAATTATTTATAGCTTGGCTCTACGTCATGCATTGTTAGGGGTCGAGGTAACGAAAAGGACATCGTTTGACCTTTTACTGTTTCAAGGTAAAAGTTGAAAAGGTGGCTCTGATTTATTACCACTTAAATATTCTACTAGAATAGACACGACATTGGAATGAAAGAAATTGCCTAAAAGGAATTTGTGAAGAACTTTTTTACACGTGCTTCAGTTGTTTATGACTAGGATAATTAATATTGAAGTAGCCTTGTCTCTATAAGCCAATCAATTTAGTAGTACTCGTATTAAGAAATATGGGTGGTAGTTAACTAGAACAGACAGTGCTGTTTAAATTTCTAGGTAAATAAGAACTAGGATTGAGAACCTAAATGAGCAAAGCTAAAAATAAAATAAAGCAGATATTGACCAAAAATAGTTGCAAACCTGACAAATAATTATCAACGATTGTACATGCTCAAATCATGTTGCGATGAAACGAGGAATATGAATGAATATTCCATAACATATTAAACTTTAAAAACCCCAACAGTCTAGTTTAACATATCCTATCAAAATCTAGATCTTTGTAAAAGTATTGTTTCAGCGTTGCACTAAATCTTGGATAAACAAAGAGGCGTGGTTAGCATCAGCAGACCCCTTTCATCGTTTCATTAGAGCTTTGGCTGCCAAACGGCGTAACTGTGACGCACAACAGACATACCGTAGACAAAAGTACGAAACACATTTTGAATAAAACCGAGTTAATCCCTTTGTTTGGAGATGGTAGTTAAAATTAAAGTGTGGTTTCGGAAAAAAAAAATGAATTGAATTACTGTCTGTATAGTTGCGGACGAACAGTTTTTGTTTGTCGAATGTTTTTTGATTCAATAATATTATTATTAAGTACAAAAACTCCATATCCGTGTGCGAGAAACCTAATAATTTATCAAATCAGTATCCTGTATTGATGTCATTGATTTATAGGAAATAATGGAGACAGGTATTCCTTTAATCCCTAGTTCATTGTTGGTTCGTATGACATGCACCGGGAAAATAGAGATAGTACAAAATTATGAAATTACATCATACAACATCTTGTACGTCACAAGAAACACCTTTTTGCATATTTATTATCCTGCTTTTTGATATGCCATTGATTCGGTCATACAGTTTCTGATTCCAAGAAGTGATTTGGTGTGTATATCTTGTTTAGTATCTAATCTAGCTATAACGTAACAGTTATTTGCGTTTATAGTGGAAAACCCATTGTACTGAATATTACTAAGAATCAATGATAGTGATATCAAATAGTGATGTAATTGTGAATGAAAAGTTATAATTGGATGTTTAATAACAAACTTATCTGCGATAAAAACAATTCCCTTTCACAGATATAAAATGAAATGAAAAAAAAACAAAAGAGGAAATCGTATATAATCTATTGACTGATTATAATGATGATCTGATGATCTGATGAATGATGATCTGATTGTCAAATATATGTATTACTCATCAACCAATTTAAACTTATTTATCAATAAACATATAAATGTATCACGCAAACGCAAATCTATTATTTAGATTCTTAATTTTAGAACATAGTCGTTTAACAAATACCTGCCTACTCAAACAGTAAGTGCGTCCCCGAACTTTAGCTATTACCGTTAATAATGACGAAAGCATTCGAAAATACGCCAGACAGCCTGTTTATATATAATTTTATCAAACGGAAACATTTGCGCGATATTTTTATGAAGCTGAATGTCACTTTAGTTATTTGGCATTAAAAACATGGACGATTTAACAAGCTAGTTCCGTCTATTAAGTAGGAATGTCTCGACGCCATTTTGCGTTTTGTAAACAAGTAAACAAACTACTCGTATAAACGTATTTACAGAACTAAGACTCCAGAACTGTTGGAAAACAATAGAAAATGTCATAATTTTGTCAATTGGACTACGGATGTTAAGATACATATGTATCAGTGTGTACTATACAAGAACAAGTACCTAAAGGTATTGTTTAAAACTAGAAATTCCTACCGATATCGTCTGCAGAATGTAAATTTGAGTTAGTTTTGAAATTATAGTTGACTATATACTATAACTATAATCCTATTTAAAAACCTAAGGACTAACAAATGTCAGCCCTTAATTAGATTATTATCCCGTTGATATATTGATTCCTTTCATACATACATACTAACACATAACGACCCATTTGTCTAGATACTGACAAACCATATTTACTTCCTTTACATCCATACACCTCCTAATACAGATTCAGCAGTTATCGCTACTTCAAACGCCATTATTTCTCGATAGTCAATGTCGTCTATCTGACTGTCAAATGTCTTATTAGGCCGACCCCTACAAATCACCCTTCTACCTCCTCTAAATATATATCTTACAGATTACAAATACTAACAATTTGAAATATCAATAAGTAAAAAGCGTCAACTTTCTTCGGTCAACCATATACCTAGATGGATCTAGATGTCTAGGCGTCTGGATTAATATTAATGATTTGTTTTAACAGTTGGCCGTTTATAATCCATAACGTCCTCGTTCGGGTTGACGTAACGTGATGGCCTAGTAACCCAGATCACGGTATATCTCCCACGATGCAAATCTCAATTTTAATATGTTCCTCCAGTGGGAGATATGTATCTTTCACTAACACTAGGAGTTTAGACTAAAAATAACAAACATGCATTACTACAACGGTAAAACATGTGGCGTAAGTCATTAATTCTTTGATCAAATCATTCTAAACATTATGGACATTCAATTCTATTCTTTTCTACAAATGCAAAGCAAAACGATACGTTGTTGCCATGGTAACAAGCAATCAACAACGGACTGACGTAGGAAACATCATACGATATCATAACTAGGGTTTTATTTTCTAAGATCAGTTAGTTGAATAAAGATAAAATTAGAGAAAATTATCATATTATATTACTAGGAAATCATATCCCATTTGTCCACCAGAAATCTTTAGTGAAACATAGCACTAAAATGTCAGCGAAATCTAAAACAAGCCGCTACAAATCGCACTCTCTAATTTCACTAAGAGCACTACAAATAGAATGAGTGGATTACAATCTGGTGAAAATTTAGAAATTTCCACAAATAGAGTTATTGTACTTTCATTTCGTTGAAGTTTTAGTGACTGTTGCCAAGTCATTCTCAGTATGTTGAAATCTCAAGTTCACAGTCTAGTGAGGTTAATTTTGGGTCGCCAGCCACTTTCTTTTGTTTTGAATGAAGGAAAAGAACGAACGAAATGGTTGTGTAACAAATTATACATATTACATTTATTATTTGATAAGAATGTTGAAAACCAAGCGAGTTTATTATAATTTATCGTGATTCGTTTTCTTATTATAACATCTAACAAACTCAATACGTTTTCATCCATATCATAGAAATTTAAGTAATTTAATTTACGTACGTAAGCTGCTTTAGTTAATTATGGCATTGTGAAATCCTAATAAAAATATATTTTTCTGGCATGCCCAATGTAAAGACATCTGAATAAGTCCTATTGAAGCCTCAATCAATCAATGGATATATTTTTTTACAAACAAGGCATTGAAACGAAATGATTAAGCCGCATGCCAAATCGGACAGTGCAAATCAATGCACATATCTGCATTATGATACTCATTCGTAACGACTGTATTTGCGTTGCCTTTAAAATGTTGTTGCACTTGTTCCAACAATTAAGAATCCATTTAATGAACCTCGTCTCTTCAAGGTAAAGGCAAAGACATGTGCCTACCTACACTCGTGTCATTCACTCGTGTGTAAGTGAATAAGCGGCATTTAAACGGGGACTTCAAAGTATCTAGCTATAACTGCTGAATATGAGGATCCAAAGGGTATGCCTATATCCCTACATGAATCAGGTTGACGAGTGTATTTGAGCAACGAGCAGCTAACCACTTGGGTTGTTTGTAACGAATATCACTTGCTAATCCATACGTAGGAGGAACCTTTGAAACATAAAATCTTTTAGCATTTATAAAGGGATAATAATTAGATTTTATCGACTTCATTTCTGGATATTCTGTTAATGTTAAATAATGATGGAATTTATGTTACTGACGGATGAAGGTGTTGGCCATCTAGCCTCTTACATTTCAAAGACAAACAGATTCGTGACTTTAACGCTATTGAACGAAGCGTAATGAATTGCACTGTACGTCAAGCTAAGCTTACCTAAATGGTGTTTAACTCATTTACATAATTATGAATAGAGAATGACGAGAAAGGCTCTGTTTACATGGGTTGGTTGGATGCGAATCACGAGCTGAGATCTCGGCATCATTCTTACAGAACGTGGCTTCAGATTTCTAGACAAACAAAAGTTCGTTATCCCCTTAATTTTTTAGCAAATACGGTTATCTACAATCTTCGTGAAATGCGCTATGCATAGATTAATGCGCAATTTGCATGCAGAGAAAGCAGGCTTAGTTTCTTATGTGCGAGATGGATAGATTATGAATAATGTAGATCTTCATCAACATAGTTTATTAGGAAAATTAAACTACTGCTCTACATATCCTGTTCTTACCTTAAAATTTTACTTGTATCTATAGTTACTTCCAAGTAGGTATTGTTTTCGTCCTACAATCTAATGTGAATTATTATTTTTAAACACCTTTGATCTGGGAAGTGATGCATTGTCTCTTATGCAATGTTTTGTATTATTTATTCTCGTAGTGTTGACGTAAAGTATTCTTCGATCAAAATATTATGACTGGACTAAGTATATATTAAGTCAATTAAAATATAATAATAAATTTTCATAACATAACTAACAAAAAACACCAAATAATTGTTTCAATACTAAAGAAAATTATAATTTATATTGAAGTACTTTATGTAAATAAAATTAGCATTAACGCTGAATAAAAATTTACGCTGAATAAACATAAACTAGTTTCCTTTGTACGATTGATTAGTATGCAAGTACTTAATCAGGGTGGAAATTCTGAGCCTTCATTTACTAGCGAAAATGTCTAGAATTATAGATATAATTTACTCTCTACATCCTTAAAACTCATGCAAATATTTATCAAAAACATTAGATACAAATCTGGGCTTACTTAACCATTCCCCCGATCATAGAACCTACAAATAAATCAACCAGGATCCTCAGATATTTACAGGTCGTGCTTCAACATAAGCATAGGAGGCAATAACGTTTATTGGTTGGCATCCGTTTAATGGGTTTATGTATGGAAGCTGTGAATAATTGCGGCGTTGTGTTGACAATGGTAATTGCATCGCACATTGGCTCCAACGTGACCACGAGGCTTGTGAATGAATTCGTGGACCACATTCTTAGTTTAATGGAAAAATAACTTAGGAAGTTTATAGATTTTTTAATGAGTTACAGAGAAGTTAATTGGATTTGGATTGGATTGTGTGCAGACGCAGGCTTTTCATAATTAATTAAATATTTAATTAGTAGATTTGAAATTTGTGATTCTGTTGATTGACGACCATAATAGGATGATAAAGCTAATTATTGCTTAATATTCTTGCCACTAAAAACGATCATCAATCTTATACCAAGTATAAGACCAACACTATAATTAAATTAAATTATTAAGCAAAAGTGATCTGTTAAGTTCGGACAAATGGGGAGTCGTGATTTCCTACCCCTGTAGAGAAATGGGCACGATGTATGTATGCATGTATGTACTGTAAATTAAGTGAGTTACATGTGCAACTATGATGTTCTTGTACTACTAAAGATTACCTAGTATGACTTTAATTCATATTGCAGTGTCACTGCAGCACTTAAGGAGTAATAGTCTAGATAAGTGACAGAGATAAGGGCACTTACCGACATGCGATAACCCCGTGAGATCCGATTCTGAAACAAAAGAAATAAATAATTAGTTCCTTGAACGAAATTGCTGTATTAAGTCCTTACTTCCTTCTATGTTAGACGGCTAGAAGTATAGTGAAAAGAAAAATATAGGAAAGTAGAGTATACTAATGCATAACGGTGTTGAACATCGTGAATGTATTTGTATGTAATAGAATTGTATTGAGCTGTATATAGGTTCATACATACATGGTTTAAATATTTCTAAAACTATTTTTCGTATTCTACATAATTTAGATAATCTGTAAAGGTACTAAGCCACGTATTCTACATAATTTAGGTTACCACAGAAGGTACAAAGCTAAACTTACATAAACGAGAAAAATAATTACACTGAACACGTAATTTCAAAATACTCTACGATTGAATTCGAATTACTCCGTCATTGTGGAGAGAAATAATCTTCATCATTTGAGATAGTCTTGAAGATGAAAAGGTCATTGAAAAAGAAACAAAAATAGAAAGAATAACATTATATCAACTGCAAATACACAACATGTCAATAGACCTTAAAATGGTGGATAAAACCTAGTTGCATAAGCTAGGGTATAAATTGAACTTAAACGATAACTTGAACATGTAAAGTTTGACTTCGACGTAGTAAATTAAATGTAAACAAAGAATACCCGCTATTAAAACTCGCGCGTAATCCCAGACTATCACGAGGCCATTAAAAAATCCAATCATGTACTCAATAGTCACGTTGAGTAGTACAACAACCTGATTGAATGAACTCATCTCGCTCGCAATTAAAACCATTAAGCAAACAGCCATCTCCGACTTAATTCCTGTTTATTGTTCTAACCACTTATCTATTAACCACATTTCATTGACCCGCGGCTCACGGGGCGCTAGTCCTTCGCACAACACTGAAAGGCCACGAATGACGCTCACGCATTCATCAAGATAGTGAAAAAAACAAAAACAAACCCTTTAGAGTTATTAACTTGTTTAGAGACGATTGCGTTTTACGTCATATCGACAGATGTTGTGGACTCTGTTACTTCATTATCGCTGTTGAGATAATCGTAACACTAACATAATTGTATCGTGCTAGACTGAAGTTTGGAAGTTAATAACTGTGATACTGCTCGACATATTAATAGGCATTTTACGTATACCTTAAATATTCCGCATTCCTACTAATGTAAATAAAAATCTTTCAAATGTTTCGTTATCGTAGCGCTAACCGAATAGTATTTTTAGGAATAATTTTAACCCTTTATAATAAGAGTAATCCTATTCTATTATTCCTTTATATTATTGTACTTAAGACCCTGAAAAGATGCATCTACTTTACCAATACATGAATTTTCTGAAGTTGGAGTCAAACACTGGACACTTCAGTTTTGAATTTATATACGTTCTTTCTATCTATATAAAACTTGTATCATGTATTAAAAATGTCTTAATCATTCACGAAACGAATGCTCTAATTAATTTCCCAACTTATCTAGAATAGGTAGATAAGTAGTCCAGAAATAATAATTGTAACAAATGTATTGAGAGTAGCGATATGACAATCGCGGGGGGTTTGATAAGGCCTGACCTGAGTTACTAAGGAGAGCGATAGAGGGCGTAGCGTAAACATAACCCCAGCTGATCTCTTATAAATAACATGTATGATGAAAGAACAACATCTTTAAAGGAAAATTTTGATATTATGGATTTTCCAATAATATTATCGAAGTTATTGACGCCAGACTCTCTTATTGACAAATATGTTTTCTGTAACGATATAATTAGACGAAACTTATTTGTAAAAGTTAGTACCTTTCCGAAGAATGGTACATACACAAAAAGTTCAAAATATCAAAGGATAATCTTTTTAGTTTTGGCTCTACAGCCTCTTCTTGATAATAATAGTACCGTGAAGGTTTAGAGTTAAGCTAAATGGTTAAGCATTGAGCTATTAGTGTACCTATGTTCATGATTATCATGTTTATTTTTACAACATTATTATATTCAACAATAATTTCATTAAATTGACATAAGAAGAAGTGAAAATATTTTATTTAACTATGAACACATCAAAATGAAAATGGACAACACAATTCTATTCTACCTCTTGTTTAGGGAGGTATTAAGTAAAGGTCATACACTGATGGACGATAGCAATTTGGTTCAAATACAGTCGGGGGCTCGTTCCCACTATCAGTCAATATCAAAATAGATAAATCTTTAATAATAAATCATTTACAGAACATTGCCCCTCGATATCGCGTACCTTGATTAACTTTGGTATAGATTGTGCAAAGTATTGGCGATTGCGTCAAAATTCAAATATGAAGTTTATCTTTTCATAAATATTGGATTTTGATCGAGAGTCGAGAATGTTCATTGATAAAATAGATAGTGTTCTTCGAAATTATTTTTGGTTTATGGCATTGAGAGTAAAGATGGGTACAAATGCAGCACATTTATATTGTTTACCTACCTAAGTAAATATTATACCCTAAGACGTATTTTCAAGGGTGGATTAGATTTTTCTTCAGACCACACAAATAAATTCACACTTAGGAAATGTGAACTTTATATTTTGCCATTTGCCACAAAGAGATTTTTTTTAAGTCTATTGGAAAAGATTGTCCGTTATTTATACCACTACGAGTAGGTATAGTAAAATTTTACTGAAACTTATTCTCGCTGTTTGTACACTGCCAATAAACTGGATAGGCAAATAGGCCAAAAATTTTATTCAAAACAATATCCGAAAATCATTTTCTAGTTGAATGGTTGAATAAAACAAAAGGAAAAGAAGACTCCATCCATACATTTGCATCATGAGGCGTGCCATGACGTTTGTGATAAAAACAAAGGTGTACGATCTGTATAATGTTGAGCCGATGACGTTTTTTCTGATGGATGCCTTATTTACCTACCACAGGCAGTCAGATGGAAGCCGACGTTTTATATTCATTTAGAGATATTTATAAACAAAAAATCAGGAAAACTCTGTTCTTGATATGCAGAATAAAGTTTGGTTTATTATTATCACGTTTCGTACCTTTAGAGGTAATTAATGATTTAGAGGGGTTAATGACTAAAAGGCTAAATATAAAGTTAAATGTTTATGTCTTAGTGTTGGTTTTTAATTACTTTTAATTAATTCCTGCCTTTTGAAATGAGACGCGTTAATAAATATACATGATCATATGCAGTAGTATACTGCAATTAATAATTCGACTATAAGGCATGGCTTTGTAATGATCAATTATTATAGTTTTAAACAACAAATTAATGTTTTCATATAATGTGATATTATACTTGCTTTATCACAAGCTATCTTAAAATATTCACTGCAATATGCTAAAAGAAAAATGCTGCAAAATATATCCAAAATGACATAATAGATACGTTATCAAATAAGTGTTAAGGCTTTATTCTGTAGGAAATGTTTGTAGGTAACTGCAAATATTGAAGATAAGGTAAGTTTCCTCTTTACATCTTCCTGCATAGCCCTTATGGTAGTGAATCTCATTTCCTGTATATGCCAACCTTGGTTCAAATCTATGACATTCCATAACTTATCTACATTATACCATGTAGATATGGGATTAGT
The DNA here is from genome assembly GCA_030578115.1 of Leucoptera coffeella. NCBI lineage: Eukaryota > Metazoa > Arthropoda > Insecta > Lepidoptera > Lyonetiidae > Leucoptera > Leucoptera coffeella. Next base: position 22,906 of record JAMBLF010001682.1, read on the forward strand.
AGAACGATAAGGTTAAATTATTTAACTATTAATTATATCTTAGTTACCCTTGAAAAACTCGTTTTCTTAATAAGTTTTAATACTAAGCGTGATTGCAGCTATATTTCTAGATCTGTAGTGAATTTAATATTAAATAAAATAAATTACGTATCGGTGTTATAAATAATTACACAAAATATGTAGTTATATTACATCTAATAACTAAACGATTAAAGTAATGTTCAACGCTTAAACTAAGTATGCCATATTTTAGTCTCTGATAGTCCATTACTCTTTGCTAAAGAATCAATATTATTCTCAGTAAGTGATTGTTATTTTCTTACAATATGTCATGCTGAAAAAGTTCATTGAATTCCCAGTTCGAGGAAAATTTTATTGTAATATACATATGTACTTAGAAAATCATATACCTTGAATACAATATACTATCATAGTTCTGTTCTTGTTCGAGTGTAGTACATTATCAGCTAGTACAAAGGTGAACAAATCCGAAGCGACCTTCACCTTGAAAGTTTCACTTGACCCCTGAACGCGACATTGGCGTCACGGCAATCGCTTCACCCAACATTAAGCATTTCATAATCACTCGCTTCAGTTAAGGCTTAAGGCGTAATAATCTCATGACGTGGGTACCTATTAGGTAAACGGATGAATGTGTTAATCTATATTGAATGGTACTAGGTTTAACTTTGTAGCTGTAATGTAACATCAAAATATATAAAACTGTAGTCAAAAAAGTATGAAAATATGATTTACACAGCTATATGAAAATAAAACAACAGTCAAAGAGTTTTCTTAAGTATTTGTGCCTAAGTGCTATCATAAAAATTCATTTTAATAGGTAAATCATGTTACCTAAGACCTAATTTATTTCTAGCTGTAACATAATTATAAGAACACGTGTTTCGGTATCTTTCCTTATAAATATGAACGTTAGTTTCTATACAAGTGTATTCCTTATTTTAATTGGGAAGCAATAAAAATAATGTGTAACACTAGACAAATCTAAACAAAATACGTCTAGAGGTGACATTGAGTGACATTTTTTTTAATAAATATGGATTAAAATTCAAAACGAAGGCGTTAGTAACGAGATAAAATGCAAATAATAAGAAGTTTTTATAAATTGTCAAATGTTAGTTTTAAAAAACCATTCAGGTTTTCAAAATGCTTAAAAAGAGCAAAGTGTAAAAAGATACTAAATTGGTCAAATCAAAATTTATCATAAATAAAATGTTCGTAACGCCATCTGTGAGCGATAAGTAGTATCTACGAACAGAATACTGGTAGTGCCATCTGTGAATCCATAAAATAATAACAACGACTTGATAGCTAAACTTCACAAATAATATCAAGTTTGACTTTGTGTGCTCAGATGGCGCTTTAACTAAATAGTTAGTATCTACTATTGTAGATGGCGTATAGTATGCATTTCACAGCTCAGAGCTTTCTCAGGGTAGACTGATAATTGAGTTTTAATTTAACGCCCATCTCGTGGTATACGAATGCTGATAATTACATATATATATTGAGGAACATTAAGGTTATTGTGGTAGTGAGAACTGGGTTTGGCAGAAGTCATGAAAGCAGAATTAATACGGTAGAGATGAGGTCCCTCAGGAAAATGAGTAATGTAAGAAGTTTAGACACATGGAGCTGATGGATCATAGGAGGGTTATTGAAGGAATATACATGTATGTTAATTATTATTTATTGGTGTACATAGGTACCTATAATAATAGTATAAACTTTAACAGATTAAACAATATTACCTTAACTGATAAGTACCTCAAAAACTTTTTACTCATACATATTTTTTTTATTATTTAAATGCGGAGTAGACAGTTCCTCGATGAAAAAAAATCGTTGTAACATAATGACAAACACACATAAAATAAAAACACAAAGCTGCCATTGCCATAAGAATTCTGTTCCTGTGTCATCATTAAGGAGAAACCGATTGCTATCCCATTATATATAGTCTATAAAATTCCAATTGCAATAACATTTATCTTTTCAACAGTGATTTTTTTATTTCTTTTACAGTTACTTGTTGTAAATATACACCCCTCATCAATATACATTAAAGAGATTTGCATGGCATCAAAAACACAGAGAGAAAAGTGGAAATGACGGACCTCCGTTTTCAATCAATAAATAATTCTACTTTAAAAATGCTAACGCTTTTCGATGAACACTGCTTATACATAGCATTACATAGCATAGTTATTCTTACGATAAAGTGCGATTTTGAGCGATTACATAAAATGTATATAACTCCTTAAAAATAAGTAGGGAAGTAGGTATCTTATGCACTTACCGGTATCGTTGAGTAGGCCATTGATGTCTGTCGTCGACCCATCAGCCGACATCGCTGCAACAAAACAAACTGCTCTTAGAAACATACAAATACATGCTTAACATATACTTCTTGATAATTATCCCTTGGTAGTCAGAGGTTTACACTAATTTACGACTCCATCTCTGAATTGAACCCACCCGTTTACATACATATCTTTTCTGATTCCTTGTAGAGGGGTAGTCAGAGATCATGGATCCCCATTTGATCCGATCCTGACAAACCACTTTCCCTTCATTGACCCAACAGTTAAATAACTACGTAAATAGTGAGATCTTAATGTGACTGGTGATAACCAGGGTGTTAAGGTGCTAAGCATGTCTTAATCCAAGCATTTAAGAGGTAAGGAAGATAGATTATGTATGTATAAAAGTATTCTAGACGCATTTCAATAAATTCGTAACAAAACTGTAAATACAATTAATTGAAAAGCAGAAAAAAATTAACAAACTAGCTTTACCTAAGTACCTAAGAGACCTATTTTAATTTATAATGTAAGTTAATTTGAAAATCGTTTGTAAAGAAGCATCGTTCTTGCTGTTTGATACGAGTATATCAAAGTACTGCATTATTATGTATATTTAGTAACTATTAAGTGTAGGACTTAGTAATCGAGGTGATAGGAATATTACATTATTAACTAAGTATTAAATTTCATATAATAAAACTAATCAGGAGCAAGAAAGTCTCAATCCCTCATAAAGATAGTGGGAAATTACCTTTGTTTATTTATTTACGCCTGCACGTTTAATACGTTAAGGAAAAGATATTTAACAACTATCTGTTATGATACTTATAGCTAATCACTAATCAACAGGCGTTTACTGTGCTGTTCTTGTAGTTTTTTTTATATGCAAAGCCATAATCTTCATTTTGGCATAACTAATAATTAGCGTCGGCAAAAATTTTGAAAATGCATAAATAAAATATAAGATAAATAAGAATTTGAACCCAAGAGAAACGTTTATATCGCCACGATTTTTTTGTGAAATTATAAGGAATACTTTTCCTCATATTATATCAATTCTGTTTTTTATGTAAATTTTACATATTTTTCTTGTCTCCTCAGTTTTTTACTAGGCTAGTACTATTTTGTGTTCAATTACAATAAGAAAATCGCCAGCAGACGTAATTATCTTGTCATCTAGATAACTGCAACAATAGAGGAATCAGATGATTATGTTATCTCAGACATCTACGATACTTCATTAATTACTTATTAGTATAAGTGGCTCCCGATTCCACTGGCAAATCGCAGCGAGTTCAGTTTAAGGCGAAAATTTAAAAATAAACCTAATAACCGAAACCTAAGCAGATGCAAGAATGACCATACCATTTAATCAATTAATGCACATATGTCTTAAGTAGTTTGATACAAATAATATCACATTCAACTTTTCTCTACTCTGCATTAACCCTATATCATAGAGATGTCAAAAAAACTTAACCTGTCTTAGACTTAAACATAACACAAATACGTAATGATAAAAATGTGTAAAACAACTAGCTATATAAGCTAAATTCCGATCACCTCCCCTAACTATATATATATAAATACTTAATAATGTTAGCTTTAGAACTTTCATGACAACTCACCACTCAATTGATTGCATACGAGATACATAATGAATTTCCCAACAAAATACTAGCATATCACTAACAAAATTTATTGCATTATTTGTCGAAACTCTTAGCCGGTAGCAGCATCGGCCCATGCACGGGGCTCGAGTGTCAGGCAGCGTGATCTTCGCCGCCCGGGGCGAAGGTCGCGACCAACTCGAGCGTTGTTGCGCGCTCCACTGCCCATACGCTGTGATTCAGCAAAAACCACCCGATTTCCTTTCCTACTATACCTCGTTAATAGATAAGGTGAAAAGAGATGGAAAGTATAACTTTTATTGAGAAGATACGAGGATAGGTTATAGGTATTGAAAGATACATGAAGGTTGTATACCCTTTCGAATGATCTTAAATCTCTTTAAGATCTACTAAAACTTTTATATTCAGGGTTATGATAGCATTAATTTATGGTTATTGAAATCCTAATGCTACATTTTAAGTCTTTGTTTCCTTTTATTATAGTAATATGTTACATGTAACTTGATATTCTCAAGAAATAACCTTAGAGTTATCTCGCATAAATTCTGCCAAACAAGAAAATAATACAGCCAGATATGTAGATATTAGGCGAGTTTTAGGCCAAGGCAACGCCCATGTATTCGGGCCATGGTTTGGCACCACTATTGCCAAACATCACAGCATTGATACAACATAGATTTGCTCATCTCCAGTCTGCCATATTCGATAAATTGATAAGATAATGTTTAATACAAGTAAATATGTTGACAATGCTTTCCAATAGCGTCTGGTTAAAAAATTTTCTATTATGTTACAGTTCTTTTCAAAACATAACGATGCCTATCTGTATAGAATATATTACGTATACTGTGTGGGCTATTATGCTTATTAGAGACATAATCTTCAGAATTTTTCCAATGACTGTGACGAGTGTTATAGTAAAAAAAGTCACGTTTTTTACCACGTGTGCATCACGTGACTGTTTTTGCTTCTTCCAAAATTCGTCTCACATTGTTGTTTTTGTTCCCCTAACCTCTTAATTACGTTTATCTAATACTTGTTCAAGCCGTCAGAGCTTCTCGTTTGCATACAATCGTGTAAAAAACCAAGTATTTACTAACTCAATCAATTATATGTGGCTACTCGTCTCAACTGCCATTCAATGGTGCCTACGTTGTTTTTTATGAAGATTCTGCGAGATGCTAATTCCATGACTTGCATTTTACGAACAATTTATTTTAGGATGACATGCGTAGTAAGTTCTTTCGTATATTTGAAAATAATAATTCGATTATCCATACGGCTCGTTGAGAGATTTATTTATTATCCTCTTGTGTGTGAAAAGCCTGGAGCAGGCATAAATTTTTACTCCCCTTATTTGTGGCATGCCTGGAGCAGGCACGGCGTAGGTATCACAGTTCTCACTCAAATTAAGACTTTCGTCTATGTTCAATAGGCTTTGTTTTTTAAAGAACCGTACGTGAAGAATAAAACAACATTAGTCAATCGTTATATTTGACACTTCAGAATAAAAAAATATTGTTATGATCATTTGAAATATTGATCATTTTGGTGCCTCAATTTTTGCTTGAGTGCAACTTTATTATCGATTTTATTATAAAAAGTAGATATTTACATAATGAGGTTGGCATTTTATGATTTATTATTATGTTTTATATGTTTCTGTCACAATCATTATATACAAAAAGCCTATTTTTGCTGGTCAGATTTGTTTTCGAAATTTCGTTCCGTAAGTGCATTACAAAAATTACATTTTGCATTTTATAAAATTACATTTTCCTAATCACATATCTTAATATTTTAAATGTAAAAATATGTAATATTTATCGCTCTTTCTATTGATGGCTCTAACAATGAGTGATCTATTATGATAACGGAGTAAATTTATTCCAATGACGATGATATACATTATATGCCTGGAGCAGGCTCGTCACAGACGCGGACATCATTTTTTTTTAAGTACGAAGGGGGCGATTCTTTCAATGCAGCTTGCATTTCGTTTCGAGTTATTAATATTTTTTTGCTGTTTTGCTTAACTTTAATGTAAATGACAATAGTGGCTAAGTTCATATACATGATTGGCCCGGATTATGAATTTTATTGGCAAATATTGTTGGTATTTGGTGATTAGCTTGCACTTTTGCATATTTTATTTTTGGTCATAGAAGAGCACGCACAAGTGTGACGACGGTGTGATAACATTGTTTAAAGATTTTGTTTTTTTAAATTGTCATTCTTCATTTCTGGAGTGTTATTTAGTTCAGACTTTTATATTGAGCGAGAATAGCCCCCCAACTACCCGACCGTCATAGCGTTTCTAGCACATATTTGGTACAGTATAACTTTATATTTTTATATTGAAGACACGTTATTTTACATAAACGTCTAATATAGAATTTAATAAATATTTCAATTCAATAATTTAATTTGTCAAATTACGTAAATTATCGCCGTGGTTGTTGTCTTTTGAAATGTCTTGTTTCTACACTTATTTTAGGTCTCTTTTTGAAGGACATATATGTATGAATGTGACCAATATATTTAAATTATTTTTGCATGTATGTATTAAGTGTATTCTGAAATATATGTATAACAAAAATTATCTCTTGCTAGCATATTACAAAATAGATAAAAGTTCGAGGTATGAGTACCGAAAAAAGTACGCAAATTCGTGATGGTCAATTTTACCGACACCTATTTTCAAGGATTATGATTGTTTTTTGTATGAAAGTGCACCGTAAGTTTGATTTCATTGCATGTAATAGTGTCGAATGTCTTAATATAACGTAATTTGAATACGATTATCTCTTGTATTTCACTTAATTTTGCCTATTCTTATAAAAAATATCGGTTTGCCTTTTTTTCTATGCATTTCACGCATATTTTTAATACTATAAGTACGATAAATTTTTAATACCTAATGCGGAAAAATTAAATAGCTTTCATATGATATAACATTCATGATGATCAGGCCCTAGATTATGGTAAAATTTCAATTTATCTGAAATTGGGGAGAATTCAGACCCGCGTCTGTGGAAAGCCTGCTCCAGGCACCACACATGCGGACATCGCACTCGTTATTGGCTCCACACACGAAGGGTTATTGTAACAGGGTGCATAGCCATTTGAAAAAATAAAATAATGTAATATGTTAAAAATCATCACAATATTTTTTTCTAGATTTCCACAAATTTGTTCTTCAATACACGTGATGATTAGACACTGTAAAGACTAAATCAGTGGAATTCATAAATTATCAACACTCTAATAAACTGTCTTGATTTTGTATCACTCGTATATCAGATAAAAAAACGTAGTGAATGGAATAATTCTGTTTTGTTACTGTTACAATTTAATACGTACCTCTATGTTTTAAGGTTTCTACATTTTAAGCCTTTTTTTCTTAAGCTACAACGGTATACGTTGTGTGAAGAACAGAAAAGGATGTATGAGAAGGTTAATAGGTGTGATTTAAGCAAGATAGATTTGTCACCCGTTCCAGGTGGCGATCGATGATCGGCGTAGAGATGTGACTAAATATGTATGTAAGATACAACGTGATGTTAACCACCTACATAACACTCTGAACTCCCGCCACCATAACCAGTACACGTTTCAATGTCACTCCAATTGCCCAAAGCCACCAAGTCAACAGTTGGCGAGTTCCTTGTTTGTTTGATCGCTCGAGTGTTGTACACTTGATATAATATTTGCTAAGTTGCCTCTACCTGCTTATAATAAGTTATTTAAAGCCAGAATATTAATATAATATATGTATTTACTCACACCAATAAATTCAAAAGAAATTAACGTTTAATAAGAGAAATTGGACTAACTCTTTTAAGAACTAAGTTTATACTAATACAGGATCAAGTAAACATTTTCATGAAAAAAAAATAACTAGTGCTATTAGGTTCAAAGCATATTTCTATTTCATTCATTTTCATTATGATAGTTATTGATATAGAAAACTTAACGATCATACAAAAAGGGAAAAGTGTTTCGTTGTGGCTATACACAATCATCAGACTAAACTGAAAATGGAAACTCTTACTATGTATGTATATTGAATGCCGTATAGTTAGTAATGAAAATTAGTTGATTTATTATTTTTAAATCACTATCTAAGGTTCCACTTATGTTGTTGTTTGTTAATACAACGAATTTTTCACGGTTATGTTAATTTAAACTACGCCGTAGCCTGCTTTTGTTGGACGTCAATAAAATAAACAATTGAACCTAATCCTTGGCTTTTTCATTTCTTTAAAGCTTATATGAATATAGCAGTATCTTTGATTTAATCATTTTAAATTTTCCAAAAGAGTCAGAATCTCGATTGACTTTTGCATCTTTATTGATCTTTGACCTCCGGAAGCTCACTTTTTGCCATCTACTCAACACCTGACGTCGTATGACGTATGTTTACTGTGAACTTTGCAAAAATGGTACGATTACATCATACGGAATAGCACAGGTGAGTAACAATCGATACCATCCTAGTTCAAAGTCTCACACAAGGATCAAAGGTCAATTATTGGAGTTTGTACCGCACTCATAATCTGGGTTTTTAAGTGACGAAGCGAACAAAATGCTATTCATTTATCCGAAATTCATAAAGTCATGCAAAAAATATAGTTTTGTTCGCCACTTGAAGATGTCTCTACGACATGTCGCTTTGTTTACTCACCGCATCGCAAATTGTGATCATTAACACTGCTATGAGAGTAATCACGTCGCAAAAAAGAAGAATAGCATTTTGTTCTACCTAATGCGAAAGACGTAGCGATGAATCAGTGCCTGCTTTGAGTTAATATGCGAGGCGACTGTTCACGGCGTGTTTAGATACGATATTTGCTCGGAGAACTAAGTGTTAGCGACTTGTCGTTTGCTTTTAACTTAGAATAAATGTTAAGGAGTTTATTTGTATATGCGGTATTTCCGGGAATTTCCTATAAGTAATTTACTTTATAGTCCTAAGATCATTTGTAAGAAACAAAAACCACAATAAAGTTTGTTAAGGTAGGTGATATATGCACCTTCATAAGTAAACATGGGATATATTTGCACAGGAAAACAATAGAGAATCATGGTCACGAACGATCAGAACGTGATAGATTTTTTTATAGTTTATTATGACTTGAAGATTGTGTGGTTAAGGTATATAGGGTAGTAAATAGTACATCATCAAGCCTGTGGCAGTCCCAACACACAAGGAAACGCTACAAGACACGATCAATCGCGATCATCATTCTTCCTCTACCAGTGACTTTCTTTAGGTCATCGGTTCACCAAGCAGGGGGCGTCCAACACTACATTTTCTTAAGCTCAATTTGGGCTTATATTATTATTTAATATATGACTGATAATCTAGATATAGGCGTAGAGTTAAGGATATCAAGTCCCTTGTACAAAAGTGCTACAATTTCGCGGTTTGTGGTTTTGACACGGCGTTATCGCAGTCAGTTGTTTTTATCATTGCGGAGATGGCTGCTATCAGCGTCGGGTCGTCTTTGTGTGCTCTGAGATGAATAAATATTATGTAGAACCAATATTAGCACTCTTTTAAAATCCGTCACGCAACTGATAAGCGGCTCTGTTTACGGAATGAAACATAAACTAACTAATGCCTTCGCTTCATCGCTACTAGCATCAAATACCTTATGTAATGCGCATATACGTACGTAATAATCATTTGATTTTTAATGCTAGGCCAGTAGGTACTAGTACATTATTTTTATATTAGTGGCCAAACATCATATTAGAATTTAGATATGTATTGTAAATACATTTACAATATCTAACATTAGTTACTGTAACGAATTAAATTTGTAATATGAATCTGGATTATCGTAAAATTAAAATAGTTGTCACATATCTCGACATACCAAGAGAGGCGAGTAAGTACTATACGAAGCTATCCTGATTGATAAGGCAATGGGTTGGCAACACTTCAACAATTCCTATCATATTAGAACCACCTTTAAAGCAAGCCAAATCGATGCTGAATGATTTAACATCGACTATTCATAATTTTATATCTATATTTACTCTAGTTTCCACACTTTGCTAAAAAGAAAAGATAGATTTAACCACAATTACAAACACCATCATGACTATTAAACCTTACGGCGCAATTGCGGAGTTACAGATTATATGGCCATATAAAACCCACTGGTTAGAGATAAAAGAATACTTTGCTAGATAGAACTTAATGCCAAAGGACAGATGAGTACTTAATACTAGGATGATAATAAAAAAAATTACACGTGCTAACGAATAACTATTGTCGCTGTATATCGTAATCTACATGTAAATCCAATGTACCTAATGATATTGTCAATAAAATAACTAGCCCAACGTCCTTCAACATGGTTTTTGTAATAAACTATAACCAGCTAACAATAGCCCTCGCCTGTACTACCTCTAATTTTTATGACAACTTTTGTGGTGATTTGTTTGTCTGCCCGAGCACCGTGCATAATTGTGTTAACATAGGCGACACAAGCATAGTTGAAATAATCATCTACTATGTGCATGCATACGATAATAACTGATTCATAAGTCAGTATTCTCTTCCTAATAATGCAGCTGTTTAGATTATTATAAACGAAAACCTGATTTAAATTGCGCCACCATCTTCGCAATTGCGGAGTTAGTTATATACAGAAATTGGCAATTGGTAACGTATCGCTATTTACAAGCACTGACTAATACGTGGATTAGGTAGGTTTCCTTAGAAATTTATTGTCTCTGTAGAATCTCAAAAAGTATTTTTTATTCTATAAGATAAAAGACGAACGCGTTCACGACCTTTAACCCTTGCGGGGTAGTCAGAGGTTCAGATGTCCATCTCCGCAATTGCGAAGGTAGTAATTCTATGGCCACCTCGAACCCACGTGTATATTCTAAAATAGTTATATAACATGAATATATAAGGGGCGTTACCGATATCAATCACATATTGACGAGACAAGTAATATTAAGTATATCCTACGCTATGACACTAACTACTACTTAGTAAGGAGGCTGTATACAGGAAAATACAATAGAGCTCTTGAAGCAATTGTTTTAAAATACCTATACAAACTATTTACAACAGTAAACATTGAGTGAGATACGAGAGCATTGTAAGAGAACATACATTTGAGTATACTATTGTTTTTTACGTGTTTTATTATTCAACAACTTTACGTAATTATAATAGAAACAAAAATAATAAGACTATTGTTTAAACTAGTTCGGTCATCCCGTATAACGTATGTATCATCAAACGTTGGCGGGTAACGTAATACTTTGTTTGTAAAATATACGCGATAATCCATTGCTTCTGCAACTCTCTAACTTGTAGTCAAGCAATATGAAGTCAGGTATTTTGGACATAAATAAATTATCAACTACTCTCATGTCCCATAATCCCCTCTCTCTCTAGGATGGATAAAACCTTGGAGATACAATATCACTTCGGTCACATTTAGTTACACTATTGGGTCGTGATGGTATTGACTATCTGTGGTATTGATATAGCATATTAGTAAAAGGTGTTTAGTCCATCGCTCAACATTTTCTTTGATTCCTAGTCCCTTAGACGCCGTCTACGTCATGGCAGGTCGAAAGGCATCTAGTTCGCATTTTACTTACGTCCCAGACTAGCACTGGACTAAGTATTACCTAATATGACACGTGATAGGCCATGTGGCTATATATCACATATAACCTTTTCCGATAAAGTATTATGTTTTCCTCTCGTTGTTTTGCACTTAATGAATTTTAATCGTTTACAAATGTTAATCGTGCAGAATTTGCATTCTGAAGATTATAGAAAAGTAGAAGACAGCGTTACACCAGATAAAAAATAAATGCATAATTGCTACCTAACGAGAATGTTACAGAAGAAGCCAACACCTTTCACAGAATTAGGATCAGTTCACATGTAACGGAAAATGCGTTAAAATGTACGCTTGACGCACAAACGTATCATTGTGTTGAGTGGTTTTCGATACATTTGTATGTTATGGAGTTACGCGACAGATCCTTCGTTAGATGCGAATCGACCCTTAAATAGTTTTTCCACTGTTTTACCAAAAGTTGGTTTATGTCTCAAGAAAAAATGACCAACGAGTACTTTACTCCATATACAACCACCTTACCACCATAATTATTCCAGGATTCGATTCCCGGTGGAGCCAGAGTTAAAACTTGACTTTGTTTCTATTCTCCAGTCTTATCATTGATAATATATACTATATATCTTTTTATGTATATATATAACAAGTCTTTAATATACTTTGACTAGTACTCTTAACACAAGCCTTCAATGAACTCAACCAGAGGTAGCATTAAACATTATTATCACTTAGACGAACCATACACATACAAATAAATAAGTACTTTACTCCATATAGACCCAGCACGTGAGAGATATACTACTTTGTTTCATGCTTTTCACGTTTTGCAACACGATGCTGGAAATGAAAATTGATTTCTAATCTCACATCAGTGGCAATGACGAGTACAATAAGATGAGCCTTTGTATAGTACCTGCCCCTAGATTACAGTACACATGCCGTAATGGATGCTGATTACGGAAATTGTTGGTAAAAGGTACTATTTCTAGCACGCAATGTCGACTCTACAACATGATGCTTTTCAATGAGAACTAGATACAGGGAAAAGTGTATGATCATGTATGAAAGGTAATGAAAAGATATGGATAATAAAATACTAATAATGTCTTTAAAATTAATAGGTTTAACCTGAGTACGATTGAAATAAATCAATTATCGTTAAAACTGATATTGGAGCATAATATTTAAGCACATTTTGTTCAGTGAATAGTGTCATGTGGATTATTATTTAAAATTACACTTCTTAATGAAAAAACGCAAGTGCTTACTATACACAATATAATAATAACACTTTACTGAAATAGAACAGGAAAATTATTATTACGTTTGTTTGCTAAGTCTACCGTTTTTTTGGTTAATAATTCTTGATACTCATGAATCATCTTTCAATTAGTAACACGATGAGTAAGAAAACCATCACATTTATCTCATTTTAAACCCATTTATCTACCAATATTTTTACGACCCGCTTTAAGGCGATTAGTGCCTCACTTCCTCTAAACGAAGCCTTAATGAAGATCATCCGGAAAAGTCCTTGAGGCATTATCTCGTGATCGCCATTGACAATGAAATATTATGATTGATACGGTGGCACCTATCGCTGCGGAGATACAGCTCCGCATATACAGCGAGGACATGGTCGTATGCGCTCATTGTTTACCAGCTAACACTACATGTTATTGTTATTTACGAGGATGTACTAGAACACATGAACTCTTGTTCGAACTACTCTGACTTCTATAATTGATTAGGTTATAGCAAACTGTTCCAAAAAACTAGGTACTAAAACAATTGATTACGTTTCAAGTGTTGTTGGGGACTTATATGCAAGATATTCAGGTATATAGCTGAATGTTTACTATAATGTTTACAAATCAACAGCATGTGATCTTTTGCATACTGAATGTACCTTGAATATGGTGTTTAAGTACTACACAATGCGTAGTAGATCATGTTCTATAGTCATATCGAACACACTTTTTATTGAGGTAGACATATAAAATGACCAATAGAAAAAAAAGTGTATGATTAAGAATTCATCTTCCACTGAGAATTGAATCTGATTACTAAGAATAAGTGTTTAAGTGAGTTTTCGCACCACGTAATAAAAGCATGGCATATGTCAATATTGATGGATTAGAGGAGGTTTTTTATTTCTATTTCTGGAACAGAGACGAATGCGAAATAGCCAATTAATACCAAAACAAGTTTCGGTATATGCCTGATGTCCATAGTTTTTAATTTAGTATCAAACGTTCTAAGCTTATGTTTTAATAAAAAATCTTAGCTGTGATTTAGCACGATGTATTATTTTTCTCCTTTTTTACATAATATTCTTTTGAAGTTTTTCGTCTTAATCATCAATGCTACGCGGTCTATATTTAAATATAGTCTTTCCTTCATGTGTGTTGCTAGCATCTAAGGTTCAATTTAGGTGAAAAATGGACTTTGGAATCGAATCGAATTCACATTTATAACCTCATGCTATCTATCGATACACTACCATAACACGTGACTCCGTTTCACCAAAGTCTTATTCTCTGTTTTCTATATTAATACTTGCTTTAAAGGTACTAATAATTACTAGTTAGGTTAGGTTAGTAATAATCTTTTAAAGTCAAATAATAAAATAAATGAATTTGACCAGGCTGAAACCACACCAGTTTACATTAATATTATACGTCAACATAATTGTACAAAATATTAAATGAAGCTGTTATTGATTCACAATAATTTCAAGTACTATTTCCAGGTACCCGGACCTTCGACAACGCCTAGATATTTTAGTACTTAATTAGTGCTATTACGCCTCATCAAGTTACAGGAAAGATTACCATTCAATTCGCTTGGTAACAATGTGCAGTAATTAACGGAAAAATCCCAGATGGCCTCAACGCGCATTTCTCGTTACTGCGCCCGACCTTTTCATTACTAAACCGCAATCAATCAATTATTATTGAGATATTTCAGTACTTTATCTAGTCATTGGTTCTTTTAACCACTAACAGTACAGTTTAAACCCAATTAAAAATTCATTAGAGACTGATAAATAATATTAAGAGTAATAACAAATTTAAAGGACTTCGCTTTGTTGCCATTTGTGTAACGAATAATAGTTATTCAAGTCACGCTCATGTAAAAAAATACATAACATAAGCTCTCCTACTGAAATTATATCCTAGCTATATGTTGTATATTAAGTCATGTCCGGCCCATAAGGGGTATGTTACACTTCCCATTGGTGGAGATCTAGCCAATCCACTTTCGCCTCATACATACATGCCCTGAGGCAGTATTTGATACACACGCTTCCGATTCAAAGAATTCCTTACAACTGACTGACAGTTGTCAGGTAAATCGGCTTTCAACAAATGTCGAATGTTAGGATCAGAACAAACAAGGGATCTCGGCTTTTCATCATACAAAATTAACGAAAAAGATCTTCGATTACAAATTGCATTCTTTTTAACAGTATTATAAGTACCGTGGTCAGGAACGTAAAAAAAATGCCGTTGTTCCCGGCAGGTCGTTGGAGGCAACTAAGGGACTTGGGGTGAATGGAATATATTGGGCAAAGGGCTAGGAGTATGTCACTAATGTTCCATATTACAATAAAATCTAAATTTTTTTCCATAATTTTTATTCCATATGTTTCGTTTTGTTTCTGTCGTCGTTGGTCCTGTGTCTTTGTGAATAAAATAAATTTTATTTATTTATTTATATACGTATGTATTATTAACGCAGTTACTTAACTGTTATAATTATAAAAGGGACTAGATATCACTGTTCTTAGCATGTATATTGAGTTCTAAGAACTATCAAACCGTTACCAATTCCTTAAAGAACTCTGATCACCTATAAACGGAACTATATAAGTCTCTTCCTAGCATCTATATACTGTATTCTAAGAACTATCAACCTGGTAACAACTACATTGGTAACAACCAATTCCCAAAAGTGTTAATACATCTTTGAGGATTAAGTTCTCCAACTGGACGTATAAGGAAATTATCCGTATGAAGAACTCGTTTCGTGTACACTTCAAATAGTAATATAAATTGTTTTTAGTGCTCAACTGGCATCGTTACAAAAGGCAGGTTCATAAAAAACAGATGTCCTTGTGTGATAGCGTTATGACTGATGATGGCTCACACTGTACTTGTATACCTGTGTATAGCTACTAAACATGTGCAAAATGTTGGTACTTTTCCTATACATATGGACTTGAGGAATATGTAATATGCTGTCTTTTAGAGGTTTAATTCTTTTTAAGTTATATAACACGCCCAAATACATACAGAGGGTAGACACCAAAAACATGTTTTCCCAATCCTAGCAAACCACTTTCCCTTCATTGACATCTAAACACTTCTTCATATACATTTAGTGTTAGTGAATAACTTTAATAAGTTTAGTTACTTTGTTACTGTATCGTAAATTAGAATATCTAGTTCATTTCTGACTGGTACATCGTTTTAACGTATTATATATCGTAATAGAAAGTTCTTATTCGAATGCACCATAATGCAAATAAATATTTATAAATAAATATTTAAGGGCCGTTTAAGTTGGTATAATAAATACAATGTCCCTTTATATATAGTTATACATTTTTGTGAATCATTTAAAGCTATATTGAGTAATGGGAAGATTCGATTGCTAAGTAAACAACGCTTATAATGGGCCGATAAGCGAGTCATTAACATTTGAAATATGCTGCAAGTCAATGAAACTATTTTTCCGTGTGTAATATCTCAATACCAATTTATTTATATATAACAAATATGTATATGTAGTTCTACTTCTGTTTACAGAGAAAATCCATTGTACGCAGTACCTCAGAAGTTTTTCATTTAACGTACTATATACATATTAACTAAGTCAAAGGTATATACTATACGACTATATAGTCGTCTCAGGTATTGAAAAGTAGGCAATTAAGTACATGATTTGTATAAGTTAAACACGCTTATTTAAAAAATATTTGAATTCACAACATTGTAGACATTTCTGAACCCTAGGTGTTTGTTTTATAAATACCAAAACAATTGAAACAATTACAATTGCAATGCCATTTTCTATTTCATAAATGGATGACGATAAATATAAGAAACAGTTGCTATAACAAACTTAGAACAAAAACAGATAGACTGTGTCACGAAAAGGAAAAACATCTAACAATAAACAATAACCGCCTGTCTAAGGACACTGCATTATCAATTCCGATCGCATGTGCCAGCGTTGGTGTACCATATAAGTATTCCAACAACCTGCCAGGGCATATTAGGTTCAAAGAGTGCCTTCGTTGTGTGGTCAGGTGATTTACTTCTTAATTAATGCTCAATATAGGTTTGGGGTTCGATTATATCGTTCACAAATATAGCTATTAAAATAGTAATAGTAGTATTCGTATATGTTGTTGTTCTTATTCTCGTTATATTTTAAATAATATCCTCTTCATGTATCAAATATAAATCTCATTCGTAAAGCCACTGAAAACGCTCAAAGTTGGATTAACTTGGCAAAAGACACATTGCGAAGGTAGTAATTCTATGGCCACCTCGAACTCACGTGCTCACCAGATAGTCAGTACTCAGAGTGACAGGTGGTAAGTCATGTCGTCATTCACAAGCACAAGCACATCACGATGTTTACCCTCACCGTAGTATATACAAAATATATACAATATGCACGAGTATATGTGTGTGAATCTGTTATTTCTTCTTGATCACATAGACTTTACTAAATGTAATAATTCTGTAGTTATATACATTTCTACCCCAAATAAGCTTCGATGATAGAACGAGAACCTGAGTGTCTAAACAAGTCATTATATATATTATCTGTGTATTTATTTGATAATTGAGTTCGAGTGCACTAAATTTGTACGTATCACAAAAGTAAACACGGAGCTGTTGTTATCGAATAATGTTATGTTTGTTTTATCGTTATGTTCATTTCACACAATGCGTGCTGTCTTATGAGGATTTAAATGTGCTTTTATTGATTGCTGTCACATTTTAATACTAAACAGTGGCAGTTAGAACAGAAGAAGAATGAATGCGAATGATGAAAGAGAGACAAATCTTGTCTGCATCCTTCAAGGTAGAGACCGATAATAATAATAATAATATTGTAGGACATTATCACACCAATTGAACTAGTCCCTTGGTAAGTACATTTAAGACTTGTGTTAAGGGTACTAGTCAACGTATATTTAAAAATATATACTTATTATTCATAGATAAATACATATATAGCATATATAATCAACGACCAGACTGGAAACCAGAAGAAAAGCGTAGTTCTTAACTCTGCCTCCACCGGGAATCGAACCCGGGACCTCGCGATTAGCGTTCAGGCAACTAACCAATCGCACCACGGAGGTCGTAATCGTAATAATCTTAGTGTAGGGTGTGTGTAGCAAATGTAATACTTTGTTTATAAAATATACGCGATAAGTCCCTTTTTTGTAAAATTAATAAAAGTCGCGAGTCTCCCAAAAATATAATCTTTGTCTTTTTCGATATTAAGTAAAGATGTATATTCATATAATATGTTGAAATATGTATGTACACAATGAAACATAGAATTTCTTAGCATATCAAAGTGAGTATAAGGCTGAGCGTTGGTCGCAATGCAGAATGGATGTTCATCCGGTTGCTCAAATACTCTTGGGAAGCTTATATAAGTTTGTACCTATAACATTAATAATATATGCTATAATTATTACGATTACTTCACGTGGCAGAGGATTATCTTCGAAGTTCGTTCCTTTCCAAAAGGGATAAGAAACTCGTACATTTACTAACACATAAGTAACTTTGATACCAATCATACGGATATCCGTCTCAAGGTGTCGACAAGTAAAGCTCTCAATGATTTTAGTTTCTAGATCAAATCGCCGATTACTAGATCATGTTTTCGAACGGAAATATTTGTAGAGGCGAGGTTAAGTGTCATTTCCATTTCATTGCAATTAAAACGCATTCTGATACTTGGTTGTTTGTTTATTGGTTCAATGTCCATTTAATCGAACATTGTACTAATAAGCCACTCACTGCGTGGCGAATGAGCGAAGCTAATCTCGCTTGAGTGCCACAAATAGCTAAAAGATTACATTAATTCTCTAATTAACTTTGTTTCAATCTTTGGTGATAAGGTTATTACGGACTGGAAAACTGTCGCACTATGTTGCTATTAAAAGATCCAGGAACAATCAGAATAATCTGCAACTAATTGAAAATTCACGCTATGTTCGGTCAGCTTGTTGTTATTTATAAATTAAGTAGCGTACTTTTCACTCGTAGTTTCTATTTAATTTATTTGGCTGTCGATTATATTTTTAAGTGGGTGTAGGGATTCAAAAATCACTAACGTTTAGATGACGCGATGGTCCTGGGTAACTTGAACCTATTATAATATCAAAGCTACTAATTGATATACATACTTTTATAGAACTATTCATGCTTACATTATTCATAGTTATGCTATGCGCAATGCCATATTTATTTTTCTTAATCTACAATGATCTTTTTGAATGAAACCTTACTTTTCAATGTTCTGTTTAGCAATCATGTCTAAAAATAAAGATAAAAGGAAGAACAATTGACAAATCCTTTGGTATTTTTAGTTGACACTTGAAAACGTCAATAAGCTATTCAGGCCAGGCGTGTTTATCTGGAAATTCTTATCAGCTTGTGTAGTCTGATTCATTGACATGTGTCAATAGCATAAACGAAGATTAAACAACCGCGTGTTTACCATTTATTTAACTGGATTCGGGGCTTGATTCGCGAAATACTGAAAGCGTCGAGTGTGTGCACAGGCTGTTTGCTTGAGTCGGTGCCATTGAAATGTCACTGACGTAAAAATGCACGGAATAAAGAGACTGTTTGTTCACGGTGACAGAACTGGGTTTTAAATGTTTAAACGTCTTAAAGTTGAGGCTATAAAACACTTATCACAAGTGTTAATGACACATTTATCTAGCACATCGTTTATTTTTCTTTAATCTATGTAGACCTGGTGCGTAAATAGTCTTATTATTATTTACTTTTTAAATATGTCTAATTATTACTGTTCTTAATTTGTTCCAATCTATGAGCAAATAATTATTCATAATAATTATTACATTTATAATTGTGAAGAAATTTACCATAATATGTTCCAACCATATGAATCGATACATGAATTGAATTATTTCCTATTAGTTCTGAACAATAAGTAATAAATGTCGAGGCAAACAAATCAGTACTATCCGAATGAATGGAAAAACCTAGTTTAAGCACATAATCGATTAACATGAACCATTAAGATTTACTGAGAAAAATACATTTAATACTTTGATTCGATGAAACATGAATTTGATTAAACATTTATAGTCTCCCTCACATACCTGTTTTATTCCTTATATTATTTCTATATATTAGTGAACGGAACAAAAAGTTTAAAAGGAGTTTTTGCTAATACTAGAGTTTTTTCTTAATAAATTAAGTTAATGCTTGACATCTAGAATATTATAATTTTAATTAAAGAGACAAAATTAATAATCCATCACGTGTTTGTAACTCAGAAAAACTGTTAATTAAGATGCTATCCGAAAGTCACAAAAAACATAAACTGAGGTAACCATTAAGAGACCATAATTGTAATAAATAAAGAATAAAGCGGAAACGTTCAATCGCTCTTCAGATAGGCGATAAGCCAGTAACAATGGTCGCTGCAGCGTTATTGCTCCATTCGCTAGGATTTTTCCTCTTAGAGCACCTAGACAGACAAACAGGATATTTGATAAGAGCCTTAGTGCTAAACTAATTATATCAATTTGCATATTTATGGAAACTTTGATGTATGTACTCGTTCACAACACACTAGGTAAATCCGACTGTTATGTGCTAACTAGCGTAAGTTTAGTTTCCAGTAGATGATAATTACATAAATCTGAAGCTAATCCAGACTGTGCGGAATCGTCATTTATTGTGTAGATTGGTCGGTGAGCTGAATGTTTTTGATTTTTTTTACCTATGAATGTTTAGCAGATATTATGTAAAGTTTCTAAAACGACTAAGGTACAACGTCAATCGAAGCATAGTCACAAATTGTTTGATTCGTAGATGCATACTTTACTCGCATACGATACTCAGAAGCTCGAAGATTGAATTGCTACAAAGCAAAAAAATCTGCTCACTAATAGATACGTTTAATACTGTATAATACGGTTCTACTTTTAATCATTGAACCATTGCCTTCATACCCATATCGTCAAATATAATACCGACACAATAAAAACCTTAAAATAGCGTTCGTCTGAAGGTTTATTAATGATTGAAGTCAATCCGCTCGTAAATAAAGGTATAGGGTGCGTGTTGCCTATCGCCGAAAACGTTCCTTTTAGCAAATTGATTGAGGTGACATTGATACTGGGGCCAGTGGAAACGCTTTCCCATTTCTCTACTACGGCCCAAGGGCGCAGCCTACGCCACCTAATGGAAGTGAGGGCAAACAAAAACGCCATTGAGGGGAAAGGTCGGTTCACACGATCCATTCGGAAGTTTATTTGCAATGGTCTAGTCATCTATGCTGTTTAATTGTGTCTTTGTGTGCTGGTTATATTGATTTCGATTGTGATTATTACACGTAAACGTATTAATCATACTATCATTTATGTATGGGATAGTAATTGAGTGGCTTTTTTCCTTTTTCAATGATCGTAATGAAATCGTATGTCATGTCACCATATAGAGGACAGACATTAACTATTACAAATACCGAGAAATAGGTGGATTTCCTCACAATATTTTCCCTCACCATAGAATAGATTATTTTCAATTCATTTAATTATGAACAATTTACATTGTATTTATGGATTTATTAGTCGAATGACCCTGTCAATCAATAGTATTACGGTCTAAGTGACTTAACTATGAAATAACAAAACATTATATTTTAACGACCACTGTTAGGTAATTGAACTATTTGGTTTGCCCTTTGAAGGTCAGTGCTTTCGTGAAATTCTGTTATAAATATTGGAGGTCGGGCATATCGTGCGAAAATCGGTCCGATTCCATCTAGTTTACGTACTCGTTGCGTGTGTTTGTCAATATTAATTAGATTAGTCTAGTGCGAAGTTTCGCTAGTGTTGAGTATTTCGTGTTATCGGCTAAAATGAAGCGTGGACTTTACGAGTTAATCCGTTCAAGCCTGATTGTCACTGTTCGGCGTTTCTTCATGCTTTGGATTGACGATCGCACACGTCATTCATTTCATGCAATTCAATTTCCTACTCCAACCGTCATATGATTTTTATGGAGTCTATGATAAAAAAACAGTTTATGAGCTCTTTGGTTATTAGTATTGTCTAGTGTTCGAGTTATAAAAACACCATAAAATGAATGGTACTTAACCATATTTACAGACTTCTTATATTATGTGTTAAAACGTGTTAAAGATGCTTAACTAAACATGATCTCTATTATGACTAGTAGTAATGTTTCTTTTGTTTTTGACCAAATATTTTAGTGTTTTTGTGATACAATAAGGCATTCTTGAAAACGCAGACAATTATCATTAAGAAATCGTTTGCTGTTATATGTTTCTTACGTCGCCTCTGAAATTCCGAATTCATTTTAAAACAAGTCTGTCGAAAATGTTAATGTTATTGAAAAAAAAACGCTGTGTAGATTCAATTGCATCATACCGTATATCAAATCATACGGTATATTTTATTTGAAATCTTTTTTCATCTAAACTTTTGTAATCTTACATCGAAAACGCATCCAGAATATCCAAAAGGTATTGATTTGCAGCTTTCCATAATAATAATACTCTATTAATAATAAAGTAAGGGGCAGTTATCCCCTTAGAACATAAGCGAAGGTTATAAAATTTCAAGGCCAAGAGTCAATTACTTTGCTAAAATAGATTATTTGAGCATTTATTACATATAAAGAGTAATAAATATTACCGTAATTGAGGTAATAAGTAGTTAAGAGCTAGGTAATAAATAGTCTATTTTTATTACAGTCTGTATTATACTAAATTATAAAAAAATATAAAAGTTTAGTTCTAAAAACTTGTTTTGATACAACAAATAACAATAGAGACTCAATCTGACCGTGGTTGAGAACAGTTGTCATGCCACCATGCGATACGTGGCAAATTCAGTAATTTCATATCGTCATTTAATGGTGGAACAAATCTAACATCCGGCGATTATATATACAGCGATGGTAAATTCTCAAGAACTGAGAATTTATAATTATGTGGACTTATTGTGTCCAGAAAGAAAAATATGAAGGCAAAGTACTTGTGATTGATGGATAGTTAAGTTACCTCACTTACAACAGTGCTACAAGTCAAAAGTTCATGCTTTAATTTTAATTTTAATAGTAGTAGTAATTGCTTCGTTATTTCGTCTTGTATAATTCAATATTCTCATCGAGTGCTCATATAATACAAACATAATTGTTTCTTATAATATATTTATACGATGGAGTAGATGAAATCTACACATATTTATAAAATGATGTTTACTATTTAAGATTGGGTTAAGTAACAGTGCAGGATATGTATAATATATTTAAGGATAAGTAATTTTAATTATAAAATAACTTGAAAGATCCGCTAAGAGACAAGAGTACAAAAAGTTTGATTTTTTTGGTTTCAAGTCCTAAACAAGCACAGAGAAATAACGAAAGGATTTTTATAATTTGCCTTAAATTATTTCGATATTATGACAGTACATGTCATTATTATGCCCAATAAGACACAATTAAAGAAAGGCACAGCCTATCCCGCAGACAGTCAATTTAGCTTATCCTTACATGGCAAAGGCAAAAGCCTTGAGAGGCTTGATTTAAATGCACAGAACTTTGCTCTCGGGTATCGGTCAAAGGTTGCTTGGACTGAGGAAAGTAAAAAAGGTGGAACCAAAGAGGTCTGGCCACTCGATCTGGCCGTGAACTCTCAGCAAAAACTCCTTCCGACATTCACGCATTCATTAGCATTTATATGTACATAGGATAGTGGACAGCGAACAAGGTATGACTGGAGTCAGTTTAGTGACCCCACAAATTACTTAAATAAAGCCTACAGTTTTTTAAAATTGCTCTGTCACGATTCTCACTTGTTATACAAGAACGGATAGCACTTCAACGTATGGTTTCTATATTTTAAATATACGCCATAATCATTGATGAGGAAGATTTATATATTATTTATTCAATACCTAAATATTAGGTGAAAAAAATCTTGGAGACTATTTCAGGACTATTTCATACTTATTTCAGGGGTCACTTTTTCATGTATGAAAGATATGAATTGCAAGGATTGTCTGCTGAAAGAACCGCTAATAGAAGATTAGGAAAAACGTGCCATGCCGACCCCAACCTGTTGGGATAAAGGGGACACTCATTCTTGACACGATATGTGTACTTAAGTAAGATATATAACGTATTATGTGTCATAGCATTTAAGTATGATGTAAATAGTATTTATTACAAAACTTTTATTGCCAACTAGATCATTAAAAATCAAGATTCTTTGCATTATTACGAAGTCGTAAGTCGCTTAGCAACCGCCGTGGACGTTTGAATGTTTCCCTTGAACAGTATATGTCTGTAAACAGTAAACGTGTTTCAATGTATTAATTAGTTCCTCGTATGATACTTTTTTACTACACATTGGTTTATTCCTACCACATACTACAAAACCTGTCGGCTACGTCTAGCCTGTTGCTAATTTTCATGTCTAAAACAACGCAAAATAGTTAAATATGAAATAAGTATTATGGCTACATTATTTGGATAGTTTACGAATGCTCGTATTACATGCAATAGCTGTGTATATTATTTTTCTCATAAAATGTGTAGAAACAAGAACATTTGTCAGGATACATTTAATAATGAAGACATTTAGTGTGTCGAAGTAAATAAAGACAAAGCGGGCTTCTTGGGATCCAGAAAAAAGGAGATTAATAACGAGATAATTAACCTGTCATATTTGTAAGTATGTACTTTTTATAGTAATTATAACAAACAAACCTCTAAATAATAATAAATTCTAAAGATAATAATAATGATAATGTAATGAAGTTCTAAAGATTTATCTTTAAGTAATCTAAAAAAAAGTATAATACCAAAGAAACTGTGTTTAAAAACACGTTTTCGGCCTGACAAATCTTTTATGACAGGTTAAATAAACAAACGAGAGTCGGGGAAGTGTCGCGAACACGTCAATCAGAGGTCGCCATTGTGAGCGCAGATCACGAGTTGGAATGAACTCTTCCTGTTGGCGATACATTTGCCCCAGCAAGGCGCACGTGACAGGGCCATTCAGAGGGGCCGATGGAAACTAAACCTCTCTTATACATACACACATATGTATTGACGTCCTTCAATACCTTCGGGGTGGATACAACCTCAGAGATTTAGTATAATAATAATACTAAACCTTTATTAAGATAGACACGATAATATAATATTCAAAGTAAATTAAACAAGATAAAAAGTTATATCTCCTTATGTTCGTAACTCCTAGGTCACTTTTTAGCCCAAATATTGGGCTTGTGATGTTATATAAAACATTGAGAACAGGTTGCTAACCCATCACCCAATTGATCCCATTTACCCCTAGTCCCTTAGTCACCCCACCTGACATGCGGGGAAGAATAGAAGTTAGTTAGCATTCTTTTTACATCGATCGGGTTTTCTTTTTCCTCTCTTATCTAACGGTAGGAATTTCTCCAATCACATGTCGTAGTCTTATCATCACTCTTAGATTTGCACTGCATCCATGGCCATGATTTTGATAAGGATTTGCAATGATACAATATGTATCGAGTGCCTTCAATGGATTGTACTGCGCATCGTGAAGTGTTTTATGAATAAGAATGTAAGAGGATGTTTTATTTACGTTCAAGGACGAAGTTTTATGAATTTATACAAACTATTCAATTCATCGTTTAATCAACATACCGATTTAATATACTTTCAAATTCAGCAATGTATCAATCCCGATGGATTGCATTACATTCAATTTCTCACGTAAATTCAGAAAATCTTATGGTTAACTACCCGTCAACGATTAGAACATTTAACACTGACGTTACTGCTAATAGGATATGTGCACAGAATATTAATGTAAACAGTGTTTTTAAACCAACTCATGTGCCTGGTAGTTGACTGCTATTGTTGTTGGAGTGATATTGCTCTGTTCCGGTGTACTCATTCACCTTTGTTCCGTCATTTTGATGAGAGCCTGACCTTTCGGGCTATTTAAGGTGTAGTCTCTTTCATTTGTATTTATTACTCGTATTTTAGGATCACTAGTACAGGAAGATTGTTTCCGGGAATGAATTTTAACATATTTTAAGTTTTACCCTTTGAATTGCTTCAGGCAGTGGCATCATAATATTGAAACTAAATATGATTCTTTGAAATAACATTTCGTAAATTACGAGTAGTTTAAGTTGATTCAGATATTTGGTTTCCTGGTCCATTAAGTTGAAAAGTACTAAAAGGACAACTAAATAATGATCTCCCTGAATTTAATTTAGAAAAATATTACGTAACATGAAAATTAGAAGTTTTCGTGACTTGCGTACATAGTTTGAACAATATAAACAAACTGTATCACACTGCGGTGATGTTAACCTATATGTTGGTATATTTACCATCGTGATAGGTCTCGTCACTGTCAGTCCCAAGGTTGATGAAAATCCGTAGGGCAAAGGTTGACGTCAGGCCTAGCCATCGGCTAGTAGGCTGCGTAAACAACTTATACATGTCAGACGTTACGAAAATATTACTTTACTAGAACAGTAACGAATTTAATCTTTAATATCACCACCAAAATCATCCTTTTGATTAATTAAGTTTCATTAATCTATTTAGATTTACTTTTAAAATTTAGTTTATGTTGATAAATTATATTTTTTTTACGTTCAAGAGGTGATTTTATGATCCTTATGTTGAATAAAAAGATTTTTATTTCATTTCATTTGTACTCACAGATATTCATGACATGTTAAATTTAATTTTAGTTTATTTATGTTCAATTTTAGCATAATCATATAGGGGTTCTGATAACGTTAGTATGCATTGTTTGCTGATTCCCTGCTCGATAGATATAATAATAATATATATACCTCTTGGATTCTGTTCTTGGAATTGAAAGATGTAGTGAGCCATAAACTAGAGTAAAAATCATACCCGTACCCACAGTTGGCTTTGAATGAGGTATTGTTGTTGTGCACAATTAACTGTTAACTTAAGCAATTAACAACATTCGTTAGGAAAACGATAAGGAACTTAGAACCAACCTAGCTTACTTTGTCAAGGACAAACGTAAAATTAATATATATATATATATATATTTATTATTCTATATTACCGCGTGTTGACAGGCTTGGATAACCATTATCACATCGTTAATGTGAAAGTACAACGTATTCAACAACAGTTAATAGGTAGTGCAGTATTAATCCTTCATAGATTTCGACTGGTCTCTATACATCTATCGAGAAATAAATTAAAATATAGAAGGAGGTTTGTAATACATATATAAATCTATGACGGCTTAAAACTTCACTATTTGTTACCCACTACTACCTGATACCTGTTGTTGAACACGTGGCTTTTACGTTGTCCTTTCATAGTAGCAATGTGATAATGGTTAGCCAAGGCTGTCAATACCCTGAGAAGGTGTATGTATATCAATTACTGTTATTATTTTAAATATTCTTATCTTAATAACACACCGCGCGTGACACATGCGAATGTTAAAACAAGTGACCAAAAAGTTGATCTATGAGCAAGCGAAGTAAGATCCAAAACAATGAAGCCTATCTCGCAGTCGTGACTAAAAGAACCAAGATTGATTATTCACACACTGTCAATGTAGTCCCAAGATAAGCTATATACGGAGTGTGTTCTGTCGAACAAGTACTTTATCGGTGTAGGTTTGGTTTTACCTACAATGAGATAGGTTGCTAAGTAGCTATTGGTTTCTGAGTAATTATAAAAGTTCTAAGTACCTTTAAAAAAGCATTATATAAAAATTAATGTAAGCTCTTGTCTTCAAAACCTCATACTTTATATTTGATAGCTAGACTGTAGATGAATTTTAAATGAATCGTGTATACAGTTCAAAAACATCCTAGTTAGTGGCTATTGATAATATTAATGTGGTATTGTCACCATGTTAGTACAATGTTAAGTTTTGCCATAAAACACGGTGTAAATAAATCGTACTTTGGTCTTATCAAGTTTCTTTGTCCTTATAAATGACGACAGTCATCGCAAATATATCAAATATTTAGTAGCCTTTCATTTGACTCACTTATTACTTTTGGGCACAAATATTACAGTTATGATGTCACATGTATCATTTTTGAGTGGTTTATACATTAAATTAGCCAATAGATTCAATTTACCCGTAGTCCCTTAGTCGCCTCCTACATGCCAGTAAGAATGACAGTTAGTTAGCATTCTTTTTACGTCCGAGACTACCTAACCGTTTCCTACCGAGAGCAAAATCCACGTAAAGGTAAGTAAAAACATCTGAAGAGCTGAAAACAAATGAGGCGAGCCGTCCCCCGCTCTATCTGCGCAGACGCCGCACAATTACTGACAAGGACGCGGCGACTGTCATGATTGCGTTATGCCATGATAAACCTAGCACTAGAACGGGGGATTAGTTGACGAGAGACAATTCATGAAAGGACTAGGTAGGTCTAGATAGGCCTAGAAAGTAGTAGAGTGATCGCTTTTGTAAATCGGTTAAGTTTCGTGATTACGTAACGAGTCTTTGTATCTGTTTGCAGGAGCGTTTATATAATCTTTTTGTGTCATTTATAATCATAAATTGTCCAAAACTCATTTTGTTGAGAGAAGAAACAGGAATAAAAACATTTGAATAAAAACAATTAAGTATTCAAATTTGTTTTAAACTCTCGGTTTTAATAATACTCGTACATGTATTTGTAGTCTATAAGAAAATTGCAATTTACTCCATTAAAACAATTTATTTCTAGAACCTTCATTCCTTATATGCTTTTAGCCAATTATAAATAACATCATTCAGGTAAACATCATATTTTAGTATCGATTGTTTAAAAACATTTTGTTAAGTACTCCATCTCAAATTTCAATTGAAACGCAAAAACAAAACCTTTAAATAAATAAATCGTACCTTTCAGATGCAAAACAAACAACATTGTGTGCCCAAAAATCCTTAAGTGTTTACTAAATAAGTAAATATTCATGTTATTGAGTATTTCGAGTCGCATTATTTCGAGTAAGAAGACTTATTAGCGACGAGAGAGATTTGCTCAATAAAGCGGCTGCTTATAAATACATTATCCTTGTTTGGGTGACATTGACCGATTTATTTATTGGTTTATTAACTCTTAACCGTTTGGTGACGGATATTGTTCGCTTGGGCGCCTGCTGACGACTTCAACTAGTGTTTGTACAAGTTGAGGTTTACAAGGTTTTAATTGAAAAGGTTTGAAATATTAAACTTGTACTGCCAGGAATCCATTTAACGTCCTTATGTAATTGCAATCTACAAGCTGTCTATCGATATAAGGTGATAAACACCTGCTGGCAAGCGGGATGTCACTCTAATCAAGAGAATGAGAAAATATAGTCGGTGGCGATAGATCTCTACATTTTCCCCTTGCTACCTCTAAAGGGATTATAATGTCAAATATTAAACCTAAATAAATCAATAAGTAGTATAAGTTTAATTGCTAGTAATAAATATTTTTTGTTATCAAGTTGTGTCATAGATATGCTAGTATCAAACGAAAATAAATACTTTCTGTTCTATTTAAAAAGCGTTATATAGTGACCTTAAAACGCTGTGCTTGTCCACAAAATTTTAATATTCGTATATATCAAAGCACAAAAGCTATTGCCGACTCTTAATAACATTTACTAGAACAAAATTTTATTACATAATAACTGTCTTAATATATGTTGTATTATTTAATGTTCATTTTAAATAGTAACTTATAAAATGTGAGCCCCTAATAGTCATACTTTTTTTCATATAATTCGTAGTATGAAAGTACTATGAAGTAGATAGAAAAACTATTTTTTTTTGTATAAAAAAATGATTTTAACTTGACTTGTTTCAATTTTGATAAATAATAACTTTTTAATAGCTACATAATAGTCTGTTCCATTAGATAGACTGGTCTTTCCACATGTATGTCAATTCATTCCGTTTATAATAAATGCAATATCCAATAAACCATTACTATTAGAAAACTAACTTAAGGCAATACTTAAACGTATTTTGTACAAACGTTAGTAAAGATTAATTTCAGCTGTTTTTTTTTATTTTTATGTTCTATTTACTACTTTTTGAAGTTCGTGTAATTCGATAATACGATTTTCAACAGTCTCTAATAAATTACATAATCACTGCATAATAAACAACCTACACACGTTAAACTCCATTCAATAAATAAGTTGAGGGATCGATGAAAGCCAAATACCAATAGGCCATAGGGCGACTCACCAGCATCGATTGGAAGGACATCAGTCGTCAGCTGGCCGACGCTCGCCTCGAGGCCCTCGCCCTCCAGCTTTCCTCAGAGCCGCAGCCCACGAAACAGCGCTCAGATGCCACTGGCAACAGGTCACATCACAGATCCCTCACTCGGGCACACTTGCACAGACACTTCCATTTGGTGTGAGCGTCAGCACGGAGGGCGACAACAGCACTGTTTATCTCGCCTCAGGGAAATGAGTTTGCATTGTTAATCTCTTATTGTTCCTTTTGATTTTCTACCTGCACTCTTACGTCGGATACTTCAACTTAATGGTTTGCAAAATAAACACATGATAACGTTGGAAATGGAAAGAAAGTGATGTTTAAAAAAGAACAGAGAGCTGTTCTCTAATACGAGCAATGGCGACGATTAACACTGCTTAATGCTATGGCGAGGTAGGTGTGCGATTGGTGTTGACATCTCGATGTTTTATTATCTTGTCGCTGTTTATCTACGAAGCGCGTGATTCAGTTCGCGCAATACAAATATCACTTTGATGTGAAAAGAATATTTTTAACTGAAGGAAACCGAAATTTTGTTAAAATGTTCACAACGGAATGCTCACTTTCCGAGTACCCGGTAGACGAAATCGCAGAATTTCAGTATTGTTTCGCAATTTCAGTTTCACGCGAACTTTTCAACACGTGCAATAAAAGTCAACACCAATAGTGCAGTTTTACGACTTATTAACGAAACTTAAGAGAAAGTGTTTAAAAACATTCACGTACCAAAGAGGTTTATTAGCACAACACGGAGGAAGCAATGAGGGTGCGAGTGATAAGGCTGGTGCGCGGCGCTCGCTCGTCCGCGGAGGGCGTCGGCGAAGGTTAGCGGAGCAATGTCATGATCGCGGACAGGCGGAGCGGAAGGTGAGCCTGCGGAGGTAGCCGCGTGCGACGTGGTTGCCCAGCTGCGCGCAAGTGGCCGCCGAGGCGCGTCGCCATTGTTCGCCGCTAATTGCGATTCCGCTCCGATCGAGTTCGCGGATCACCGAAGGCTCTGAGGAAAATCTCGCGCCTCTCGCCGCCGCCTGACTAGAGCCTTAGTCCTCATGCGTAACAGCCAATAAAGGCGACTCGATCAATATTTACATTCATGGTGGCTGCCACTTTTATTGTTAACGTGTTTCCTTTTCACATACTACGTTTCAGTTTTAATGTGTTTTGCGTAAGGCTATTCAGGTGTTTCGTAATTCGTATGAAAGGGAATTTAACGCGACGATTACTCAACGTAACTATTCATTCTTTAACGTTACAATCTGTAATACTAGGTGGAGTTTACATTAGTTCAAGTCGTTTTTCTTTTTAAACACAGAAAAATTTAAACAAACGTTGAGAATGTGTGTATTGTTTCGGTTTGTGATATAATAGGTTCTCCTAACCACTTATTACGTCAAAATTATTGAATGGAATGAATGAAATGAAAAATTTCATTTGGTTTTATATACTATATAATCGACAGAGTTTTACATTATTTTATCTAATATTCAACATCTACATACAACCTTATTTAAAGATCTAATACATTTGCATTGTACCTCACACAGTAATTAGAAGACATAAGTTACTACCGCCTCATATTATCGAACAAAGAAGTTTTGAGTAATGTTTAGCTGCTGTAACACTTAAAATAAATTTTCATGTTACTACGCATCAGTTTTTATACTTAAATGCATTGCAACCCTCTTAATATATAATATACATTTTTTTAAACAATACCACTTATCACTATGTAGACTGTCCATTTCATAAATACACTTACACAGGAAAGTTAATATATCCACTTGAAACACACACTTAAGCTAAACCATTTCTAAGACACCTCAATACACACAAGTTCGCTTAACACTAGTTTCATTCGAAGTAAATTGGTGTTCGTAAGCGGCCAAAGAAGGCTATTACCGAATACAAGTATGAAGATAATGGTTCCAGTCAAATTTTCCTCAACGATTAGTCACAGACTTTGTGACATTTTGAAATATTTACCATTGTACGGGTAATGGTACTAAAATCATACATTGACTTGTTAACTATCTAAACTGTGCTCGTATACCGTCACCGTCTATTTAAGCAGGCGATTTAAAAATGTCTTATCTTGTACTCTCAGTACACTATGAGTAAAAGAAACTGGTGGATGTTTATACTTCGAAGTTCTTCCTGAAAACTGGCTGACATACTACAGATTCTAGTTTGTTTAGATTTAGGTAAATTCATTA
>JAMBLF010001683.1:0-45692 GCA_030578115.1 Leucoptera coffeella
AACTAACGGGACTTATCGCGTAAGTTTAAAAAAAACTAAACGTCCGGTTAATAAAGGTAACTTTATGATATAAAAACTTACGCGATAAGTCCCGTTAGTTATTAATCATGAGTATAAATCGCGAATCTCTTAAAACTATAATATATACTTACCTGTTTAGGTTCCGTCTTTACGATATTCTGGCTGCCTTGAAACAGAACGCCGTGACAATGTACACTCCATGGTTCGGTTAATTCGTCCAACGTTTTGCGGTTGGATATCCACCTCTTGAATCACATTTGTAGATAGGGAGGAGTGAGATTTTACTATTAACTGGAATACGAAATGATATGGATAAATAATATAATATCTTCAATGTAGCTCAGTTATTTGAGGCTAGACTCTGTATTATAGGGTACAAGGTTCCAATCGCCATTGAACATGTACCAATGGTAATTAAGTTTCATTAATTTCTATGTACATTTTCGTAATAAAAATACATTTACGAAAACATCGTGAGGAAACCTACCTGTTCCCCGAACAGGTAATAGTTTCTGCTTGTAAATGGCATAACGGCTTACCATTTGTCACATTAAGTACTGACTACCTGGTCAACACGTGGGTTCGAGGTGTCCATAGAATTACTACTGGAAACCTGAACCTCTGACTACCCCGCGAGGGTTAATGCTCGTGAACGCATTTGTCTTTTGAATTATCTGTACATGACAGTTTGGTTTAACACCTGTCGTTTTGGATATTGATTATCAGGTAAAAGTGGGTTTAGAATGGCTTAATACCATCGCAATGCTCAGTTGATGGTGGGCACTAAACCTCTGACCACCCCAAAAGGATTTTGGTAATGAATCATACCCGTTAGTTACAGCAGTTACCATTTATAAACTGACTATCTGTTCTGAGGAAAAGGTAGGTTTCCACACTATGTTTTTGCTCACTACAGTATTCTATATAAAATGTACAAAGAATATCAGAAGATCATCCTAAGTTTGAACCCTTTACCCATTGATACAGACAGAGGCAAGCCTCCAATGACTGAGCTACACAGATTTTGGTCATAAACAGATATACATATTTTAACAAAAAAATAAATAATAAATTACGAAAAACGTCGAATAGTTACTACGGTGAGGGAAAACATCGTGAGGAAACCTACTTGTTCCCAGAACAGGTAATAGTTAGTTAGTGCTTGTAAATGGCCACATGGCTTACTGAGTACTGACTATCTGGTTAACACGTTGGTTTGTGATGGACACCTGAACCTCTGACTACCCTGCAAGGGTTAATGGTCGTTAACGTGTTTGTCTTTTATTTAAACAAACATTAAAAAATAATTTCACAGAAATAATACTGAATTGTACACCAAAATATAAGACCTAACCTTTGCAGTATGTTTAGCTATATTTATGGTGTACATTGCAGTAATTATGATGTGCATTTTATTATTTTCCATACATAAAGTAGTAGTAGCAGCTGTAGCCAAGTGGGTAACTTTGGTTTGTTATAAGAATGATCCTAGGTCATTCACATGTACCAATGAATGAAATTTAAATATTTGCTTTTCATTTACATATTTAATTTACAGTCGCTAACTGTGAGGGAAAACATCATGAGGAAACCTGTTTAACCCCCGGAATAGGTAATAGCCAGTGCCTCTACGGCAATATGTTTTACTACTAACATGTTGGATACTGCCTATTTTGTGAAACATGAGCTTTGAGTGACCCATACCCAACATGCCTTTGAAATTTAGGAGCTGGGCACTCAAGCCTCTCACTACCGAGACACAATAAAAAGGGAGTGTGTATACACAAGTCGTGAAGCATATGTATGTATAAAGTGCCTAAACTCACCTGCGCAGGACTTTCAAAGTAGTTTAACAACGTTACAAAACTGAGCATTGCCGTTTTCTTAAATGCCTCAAAATTGAACACTTTTTTCTCGCATTCCCAACATATACGTAGCATGTTGCCATTGCGGAGATTCACTAGATACTGAAACATATAAACAATAAAACTTAAACCTGTGGTCACAGTATCAAAACCATGTTTAGACCAGGATCCCAAATCCACTAATGCATTTAAAATCACAGTTCAATCAAATCATACTTCAGTACTGGTGTGAAATTGTTAGTGGAGTAAGCAAAAAGTGTCAGTACACTACTTTACAGAATAGTTATTCAAAGTTCTAAAAAGTCAAAGAAAAATTGTATAAAGTGCAATTGCTAAATGGACAATATAGTATAGATATTCCCTCGGGATAGGCAATAGCCAGTGCTTATATACGGCGATACGGTTCACTACCTATCACGTTGGATGCTGTCTATCAAGTGAAACACGGGCTTCGAGTGACCCAAACCTAACATGCCTTCGATGGGCACTGAAGCCTCTGACTACCCTGCCATAATAAAAAGGGAGTTTGTATACACAAGTCGTGAAGCTTATGTTTTTATGCTAAATGCAAGATAAATAGACTTTTGACAGATGATAGATGACCCTTATGCTACTCCACTAACCACTTCACACCATTACTGAACTGCAATTGAACTACAATTTAATAGAAAGCATTAGTGGAATTGGATCCCAGATTGTCTGTTCTTAATGTGATGGGTATCATCATTTATAAGAGCTAACAATAGTCAGGTAATATCTGATCTGAAGAAGAGGTAAGTTTACACTTTTCTTAGTGAACCCTTATCCTGATATTGACACTAATTAGCTCTCAGAATATGTGTATTTCCTTTAATAAGATACTGAACTCTTTCCTCATATTACAATCAGGAATTAAACCCTTGTTTGCTTTGACTAAATAGTCAAACCAATTGAGTAAACAATTAAACCAGGACCTGCGTGGGTCTATTTCCAGGAGACAGGAGTGCTTTTGCCTTAATTATATGATACATAAGTGTTAAAAAGTTTCAGTAACTGCACAGAACGAAGCCTTAGTATAACTACTGTTTACCAGCGATAGTAGAAGTTTTACGTATTTATAATAGTAAAATTTAGAGTGTGTAATAAAAGGAAATACCTCAAATAAAGGATCAGAAGGTGGTATGGAGAATAAAGTGGTAACATCTTGATTTACAAGTTGCCTTAACTTTCTATCGGAAGCGAGGCAAAATACACATATATTGTTCATTTTGTACGCCTTAACGACACTTCTCTG
Source organism: Leucoptera coffeella (assembly GCA_030578115.1). Classification (NCBI taxonomy): domain Eukaryota; kingdom Metazoa; phylum Arthropoda; class Insecta; order Lepidoptera; family Lyonetiidae; genus Leucoptera; species Leucoptera coffeella. The sequence continues at coordinate 3,160 of JAMBLF010001683.1, forward strand.
TTACAGTAATTCCATAATTTTGTGTAAATTAATGTAGATAGCCGTTTTAATTAATTATTTTCTGTATTTTATAAATAAACATTAAATTGTTTGTCGTCTAGTCTATAGAGTACCCGCCACATACGGTGGCAGTAGCCAAACTTGGAACTAAATTTGACGTTTCCGCAATTGCGTGTTATTTTGTATGAAAGGTAAATTTAGTATTACCAGCGTTGTGTTTTTTGCCCACTCTTTGTAATTTTTATGTTTGTTAAGGGTGATTATAATAAATTGATTTCCGGAGTTTCTTGTTAGTTCTTCTCCAAGCTAGGGTCTCCGCTAATCTAACCTCGGTAAAAAATATGTAAAGACAATGCTCAGTGCCATGTTTGAAATAGTTTTTTTAATTTATACTTAGATCATAAGATAACATTCAAAGAGAGCTTGTGATAGGGCCTATTTTAAATAAACATATTTTGACTTAGATATATTAATTTGTTTTATTTGAGTTTATAGCTCTGCAACCAAAGATCGTTACAAATGAAACCTCAATATAATGTATCGAGCCGTATGGCACAGTGAGTGCTAGTTTTGGCGTGTTTACTGGCAACACTGGATTACGCGACTGTGGCGACGCCTCCAACTGCCACCGTATGTGGCGGGTACTCTACAAACAATACACAGTTTTTTTTATTTATTAGTAAAGCATCCGTCAGTCACTTTAGTGATGGGTTTTAAAGTACAGTATAGACTAACTGTGGCCTTATACCGTATACTTGGTTGAGTCATTCCTGAAGATTTACGCGTCTTAGGTTCGATTAATCACTATTGTTTAGTGTTCCATAATAGTGTAAATATAATGAAAATATTATACCTATTAACAGAGCAATACTGTAAGTGGTACATAACATACATACACACTACGCCAGTTTCCCTGCAGAGGTAGGCAGCGATTCCCAAACCTCAATTTGTCTAAATACTGACAAACCACTTTTGCTTCATATACGTTACTGTGGATATTCCATTTATATCACGTTCTTAGAAGTTTAGGTACTACATGTTAATTCTATACTTACTAACCACCTTATATTCCAATTGGGGACGACAGAATCTCAAAGATCATTATCAGGTATATTTGGCATTACATGTATAATTAGTGTAGATATGACACGGATTGCTAGCCAATCGCATTGTAGATTCCATTTATCCTTCCTCATTGAATCATACTTATACATCACGCCTGTTTCCCAAAAGGGGTAGGCAGAGATCACGATACCCCAGTTGTCTCAAATCTGACAAATGGCAAGCTACGTAGTGGTTGGCCCAATAAGACATATGACAATCAGATAGACGCCATATTGAAAAAAGGTCACGATATAAGTACCTATAACCGCCGAGTGTGTATAAGTGGCAATGAAGCGAAAGTGGTTTGTATACATATGTACATTTGCGAATAAATAAAACAAAATGTCAATTTCATATACAAATCTTTATTATACTTTGTACAAAAACTTATAATTAATATTGTACATTGCATACATAATTGCTTTAGAAACATCATATTACGAGTATTATACCAATCAAAGCCCACGTTTTACAAGATAGTCGATAGTCAGTGACTATTTGCAACGTTTTTAACAGATATTTACAATGTTGAATGAACAGATAGTTTTTGTCATAGTAAAGTTATATTAATGAATATCACAAGAATTTTATATTCAGTATCTTTCAAGGTAGTGATCGAGTAACTTAAATTTGATGTCTTTGCAAATTAAAGGAGTAAAGTCTTCAATATATGTACGTACATAAATGTATAATATTGCGATGTTACACTATAACACTTTCAATTACTCTTAATTAATTTATTTCAATTCGTTCGACTTCATATCATCATATAATATGTATATGTACAGTCAACGCTAAAAGTGCAGTCCCAGTAACTTTTTATAAGGTTTACGTTTATAAGAACAAAAGACAATATTTCTCATTTCGAAGCACGCGAACGTATAGTGGCCGTGACAATGCATAATGGCGCCAGTTTTAAAATGTAAAATATTGTATTTTGTTCTTATAAACTTAAACCTTATAGAAAGATACTGGGACTGCACTGTTAGCTTTGACTGTACATAAAGTCTGACAAGGGAATCGTGACCACACCATTTTTACCTCAATTGTAAAAAATATTGTTAATTTTAAATTCAACATTTTTTTTAATGTTATAATTCAGAAGTATACATAACATCTCTATTTTCGTAGGTATTCATCTTCGATTTAATGTACCGGGCGCTGGGGGCACGCCAACTGATAAAAGTTGTGGCGGTTAAAAGGTTAAAAATAAATATTACCACTATATCACTATCACTTAACTTGTTCATTAGCACTATCATCGTATATGTACTTGACATCTTTATTAATTTATCGTGATATGACCCGGTCTCACATAGTAAATAAAATGAGTATAAATGTCGAGTGTTTAAAAATAACTATTACCACTATACACTATCACTTAACTGGTTCATTAGCACTATCATCGTATATATACTTGACTACTTTTTTCTGAGGACTGATTTTGTGCACTCTCTTTTTGTGGGTGTAAAGAGACGCTTTTTGCTTGAACGTTTGGTGACAGATTTCACAAACTAGCGGCCGGTCCGACGAATGAACTACCATGTGTTGTCTTAGGGTCTTTTTATCCTGTGGAATAAGTAAACATACATAAAGTCAAAGTCAAATGTTTTTATTCAACATAAGTACAGTACATTGTGTCGTCTATGGTGCGTCAACAAAGTCAGCAGCTCAGTGAAAGTTGAAAATACAAATAATAATTTTCGGCTGAATATTTAGTCAATTGTGATGCCAAACTGGCTAAATATGTTCGCTTTGGGACAAGATTTCGATCCTCAACTGGAACGAACCAAAGAACAAGGAAGAGAAGAATTGGAGCTTCGATTTCGTTTTTCTTCGGTTGTAGCGGCTGGCGGCGTAACTATGGCGACGGAATAACAAGAAGTGCAAACGCCTTGTCATCATTGTTTGTACTTGCGCCGAAATAACCTTAGTGGTAAATGGCATATTAAAAAAAGACTATTAAGATACTATTACAGAGTTTTCTATTACGGTATGCGAACTTATTAATTGTTCTTAATTCTATCCATATAATATAAAAAGAAATATATTTAAAATAAAATTAATTAATAATAGTAAGCATAACACAATACCAACAATAATTCAAGAATACGTTATGATATAAAGTCTTATACGTATGAATTAACTCAAAGAACACGAGAATAGATCCACACTCACAGCCTATTTAATAAGCATATATACATTCACGTAGATACTTCAATTTTTTTCGGGGTGGACAGAACTTTGGAGATATAATATGTTCTACATCAGCATGAACATTAGGGCTGTGATGTCATAATGAACGATTTGCGACAGGTTGCTAGCTCAACAGATTCCATTTACCCCTAGTCCCTTAGTCGCATCCTACGACATGTCGGGAAGAACGGCACCTAGTGAGCAATCTTTTTGTATACATCAATTTTGCAGACACGGACCCAATACTTTTTCGTATTTAATTATTCTGTTGTTTATGGTTTTGTCACGGCTGTAATTTTGAGTACTATCAGGTCAACACGTGGGTTCGAGGTGGCCATAGAATTACTACCTCCGCGATTGCGGAGATGTACACCCGAACTCCCTCCCGCAAAGGTTACTGGTAGTGAACGCGTTTGTATTTTTCGTCTCTGATACAACTTTGGCGATATAAGTTAATGAATCGTAATCAATACTTTTTCATATTTCTTAATCTGCTGAGGTTTGATCAAGTCTACCGTACCATACATACACATCGCGCCTGATTCCCTGTAGAGGGGGCAGGCAGAGATCACGGATCCTCATTTGTCCTGATCCTGACAGACCACTTTCGCTTCATTGAGTTATACATCTTCTCACACACTCAGCGGTTATAGGTACTCCTAACGTCACCCTTTTCCAATATGGCGTCTATCTGACTGTCATATGTCTTATTGGGGCGGCCTCTATGTAACAGCCGTACCACTTAACTCATATATATTCCTTTTGTCAATCTGCTATCATTCATCCGCACAACATGTCCAAGCCATCGAAGCATGCTCTTTTCAATCTTAGTCACTACATGTTCTTTCAAACCGCAACCTTCCCTTATCGATCTCTGCCTCTCTATAGTGAATCAGGCGTGATATGTATGTATGTATATTACAAACACTCCGCACACACACTCTCTACCTATAGCTACTTACCGCGAAGGCTCTTTTGCACTCGACACACTGATGGTTCCGTGGTTTTTCCTTCTTTTCTGAATGTAAACGCATCATATGTCTTTCGACATTCTTAGCAGAGGCTATTGGCTGCAAAAAGATATATGGTAAATAATAATTGGGACACTATTACACCAATGAACTAGCCCCTTGGTAAGTTCATTTACGACTTGTGTTAAGGGTACTAGTCAACGGATATTAAAGAAATGTGTACATATTATACATAGATAAATACATATATAGCATATATAATCAACAACCAGACTGAAAACTCTGCCTCCAGGGGAATCTTTGGGACCTCACGATTAGCGTTCAGGTGGTTGACCACGGAGCCACGGAGGTCGTCATAATAGAAGGTATTCGAACAAAAATTATTAACTCAGTAATATTAGAATTTGTAGTTCAATATTTATAATTAGAATGTAATATTAGTAATAAACATACATACATATATACACGACCTCTAATCCCTTTTGGGGTGGACGGAACCATGGAGGTATAATATGTCCTAGGTCACATATTGGGCTTGTCACGTCATATAGAACATTGGGGATAGGTTGCTAGCCCATCGCCCAATAGATTCCATTTACCTCTGGTCCTTTAAGCTTAAGTCTTAGTTTTAGTTAAAACTACTTACCTTTTCACATATAGGACACTTGTACATCGTCTTCCCTAAGTGTTGATAGTTGAAATGATCTTGCATTTGTTGTTTATTCGAATAACCCCTATCGCACATTGGACATGGATATCTGCAAAGCAATGGATATATTCAATCAATCAGCCTATGTCAGTCCAATGCTGGACGTAGGCCTCCCCAAGGGTACGCTAAACACGATCACTCGTGGCCCTCAGCCAACCACTACCAGCGACCTTTTTCAGGTCATCGGTCCATCTAGCAAGGGGGCGTCCTACACTACGTTTACCGAGACGCGGTCGCCATTCGAGAACCGCTTTATAGACATATTATATAGTACATACATAGAAAACAAGACAAAAGACATACGCATTCACAACCATTAACCCTTGCGGGGTACAGAGGTTCAGGTGTCCATCTCCGCAATTGCGAAGGTAGTAATTCTATGGACACCTAGAACCCACGTGTTGACCAGTCAGTACTCAATGTGACAGGTGGTAAGCCATGTCGCCATTGCATTGACTATTATTTGTTCGGGGAACAAGTAGGTTACCTCTTGATGTTATCCTTCGTCGTAGTATTTGATGCTTCGTAAATGTATTTTTATTATGAAAATGTACATAGAAATTCATTAATCTTAATTTCCATTGGTACATGCTCAAGCGGGATTTGTCTTTACTTACTTGAAAACGTCTTCGGAGGCATGCGCTTTGGAATATTTCAAATGACCCTGGTACGTCGTAATATGGGAGAAAACCTGAAACAAATGTACAATAATTGTATATTAATATTATATAACATCACGCTGTAGGAGACAAAAAACAGTAGAAATTAGAATAGCGATTATTTTAAATGTATGTTGAATAGTGTCCTATATATTATAAAATACGTTCCCTATTAGAGCACTTTATTTACTCTCCCACGCACAGTGACAAAGGCGCCTGTGAAGCGACCGGTAGCGCCATCTACACTCACCTTGTTGCAGGGTACGGTATTTATGCTTGTGACCGTGTAATATACATTGACTAGTACTTAGACAATAGTGTAATCAAAGATCATTATTCACATATAAGCCCATATTTATATACTCTCATACACACACTAACGAAGGCGCCTTTCACACCACCAGTAGCGCCATCTAACCTTGTTGCAGGGTACGCATTCAAACCTCTGCTCGTTCTCGTGTAATATACGATATTTAACCAAGGTATGTACTAGACCTTGGTTAAATGTAGGTATTAAGGGGTTCAATTTTTGTTTGGGTTCAAAATTGGCAGGCGCCTGTTAAGCGACCGGTGGCGCCATCTCACCTTATTGCAGGGGACGCACTCGTAGCGCTGTTTGTTCTCGTGTCGCTGTATGTGGTACTTGAGCTGCACCACGCGCACCATCTTGTGGCAGATGGGCACTCCCTATTAGAGCACACTATGTACTCTCATACACAGTGACGTAGCCGCCTTTCACACCACTAGTGGCGCCATCTACACTCACTTTGTTGCAATATCCTTGTTGTGTAATATACACGGACTAGTTAGTACCTTGACATTACCTATCAAGGCGTTAGTTCAATTGGTGTAATACTGTCCTTTATATTAATAATCATTATTCTCACATAAGCCCATATTTATATACTCTCCCACACGCACTAACGCAGGCGCCTGTAAAGCGACCGGTGGCGCCATCTCACCTTGTTGCAGGGTACGCATTCATACCGCTGTTTGTTCTCGTGTCGCTGTATGTGGTACTTGAGCTGCACCACGCGCACCATCTTGTGGCAGATAGGGCACTCCGCTCGCGGTAGAGGTCCTTCGTGTAGTCTGTTGGGAATAAGACATTTTATATGACATACATACACACGCTTCACGGGTAGTATATATCGACGATGAAGTATCAATAACTCGTATCTAAATTTTTTTTATTAGACCAAAAGATCCATTTTTTATTCTCTATCTCCTGATAAAAACACTCGAATTTCGATTTAAAAACAATGTTCATTAAGATCAAAATGAAAATAAAACTAACTCTGTTAATTTCGAATCATGCTTGAAATACCTATTTGATTATCTGCTTAATTAGATATGAAACTCCTAATTCAATAATAGTAATAAATTTGCATCTTTGTGCATCTGATAATTGTTAGCAAAATAAAAATGAATGATTTCTTGCTCCCTGTAAAGTTACTGACTTTGAGATATTTATACTTCATCATCAATATGTGCAAAAAAACCTAGGCATTTTGCGAAAACACGGATAATTAGACAATGGTGATCAACTATTACCAAAGCGATACGCTTCTGTCACTTCGCTCGGCTCGTGCGTTGTTTATCATGTACTAACCTAACTTACTTAGATTTCTGTTGATAGCTAACATAAGGATAAGGAATGATCACCATTGTCTACTTATTATCCGTGTTTTCGCAAAATGCCTAGGTTTTTTGAAAAAAAACTACGGTGAGAGAAAATATCGTGAGGAAACCTACCTATTTCTCGAATAGGTAATACTTAGTGCTTGTAAATGGTGATATGCTTTGCCACCTGTCACATTGAGTACTGACTATCCGGTCAACACGTGAGTTCAAGGTGGCCATAGAATTCTGACTACCCCGCAAGGGTGTTATGTCGTGAACGCGTTTGTCTTTTATTTTGCAAAAACCCTTAATATTAATTCATCCTACCACACATACAAACTCCGTATTACATCGCGGTGGGGGTAGTCAGAGGCTTGAGTGCCCATCTCCGAAATTTCGAAGGCATGTTAGGTATGAGCCACTCAAAGCCCGCGTTTCACTAAAGACAGCACCCAACGTGATAGGTAGTGAACCGTATTATCGTACAGGCACTGGCTATTACCTATACCGTGGGCTGGGCAAGTTTCTTCACGATGTTTTATATTACTAATGGAATTAACCCGACCGTTCCCAGATTTTGATATCGAAATTTACATAAAGCATCGTAATATGAATATGGAAAACATAAAAACCTTTTGGCCTTAGCATTCATCTCGAGATAATCATCACTACATAGTATAAAACAAAGTCGCTTTCTTTGTCCCTATGTCCCTTTGTATGCTTAAATCTTTGAAACTACGCAACGGATTTTGATGCGGTTTATTTTAATAGATAGAGTGATTAAAGAGGAAGGTTTATATGTATAATAACATCCATTAAATAGTGGAGTAGGCTATATATTTTATACCCGTGCGAAGCCGGAGCGGGTCGCTATAGTGTATTCGCGTTAAGAAAATAGTGACGTCATCATTACCCAAACGATTTGACCAATGAGACGTGACAACGGTTGTCTGCGATTGGTCAATGTGACTGTTTTCTTATTCACTCACGTCTCATTGGCCAGTTTAACGTCTGAATATTATGACGTCACTATTTTCTTAACGCGAATACACTATAGTAATAACAATAATAAACGTTTATACGTTTTAAAAACACACACGAAGACATAATACAACTTATACAAAACACAGATTTTAATAAAAACATACAAGTAATTCTTGCGTGTGACATTGTGATGCAAAAAAGCATCTCAGCTTGGTGTGTTCCGGATGGTGTACAATCGTAACGCTGATATTATTAGATTTGAAAGACATTTATATGGTGACAAGTTGCTAGCCCATCGCCCAATAGATTTCTTTTACCCCTAGTCCCTTAGTCGCCTCCTACGACATGCCGGGAAGAACGGCAGCTAGCAAGCATTCTTTTTTCTTTTCACGACACACAATATCAATATTTTATTTATTGACAAATTCAGTGTAGCTCAGTCGTTGAGGCGACTAAAGGACTAGGGGCAATAGAATGTATTGGGCGATGGGCTAGCAACCTTTTTTTCAACGACCTCCGTGGCGCGATTGGTTAGGCACCTGAACGCTAATCGTGAGGTCCCTAAGATTCCCGATGGAGGCAGAGTTAAGAACTACGCTTTTCTTCTGCTTTCCAGTCTGGCCGTTGATTATATATAATACTTATATGTATTTATCTACACTGTATTTTACTTGATCGTCCTCCCGCCGCGTCTCGGTAAACGTAGTGTAGGACGCCCCCTGCTAGATGGACCGATGACCTGAAAAAGGTCGCTGGTAGTGGTTGGCTGAGGGCCACGAGTGATCATGTTTTGTGTACCCTTGGGGAGGCCTACGTACAGCAGTATATATTATAAATATATATTTCTTAAACATACGTTGCCTAGTACCCTTAACACAAGTCTTAAATGAGTAAGTTCATTTAAGACTTGTTTTAAGGGTCAAGGGGCTAGTTCAATTGGTGTAATAGTGTCCCAAATATTATTATTTATAATACTCACTTGAGATGGGTAGCCAGTGTAGTCTTGTTCACGAATCGTTTGTTGCAGTGGTCACATAGGAAACCCTCTCTGTGAACTTTGGCGACATGGTTCACGCGAGCCCTGGATGTCCTGTAAGGTGGTATAGACATTTGGGATGGGTAGAAATGAAAGCGGCTGTAGCCCAGTGGGTAAGACCTCGGACTTCGTATGAGAAAGGTCCTAGGTTCGAATCTCGACTCTGGCATGTACCAATGAATGAAATTTAAATGTGTTTTTCATTTACGTACATAATTTACAGTCGCTAACGGTTAGGGAAAACATCGTGAGGAAACCTGCCTATCCCTCAGGATAGGTAATAGTCAGGTAATAGTAAATACGGCGATACGGTTCACTACCTATTACGTTGGGTGCTGTCTATCTAGTGATACGCGGGCTTCGAATGACCCATACCTAACATGCCTTCGAAATTTCGGAGATGGGCATTCAAGCCTCTGACTACCCCGCCATAAAAAAAAAGGGAGTGTGTATACACAAGTCGTGAAGCGTATGTATGTATGTTTTTAAATGTAACTATAGGCTATTCGCGTTAAGTAAATAGTGACGTTATGATATTCAAAAATTAAACTGGCCAATGAGTTACGTTACTAAATGAGAAAACAATTCACATTGACCAATTGCAGACAACCGTTGTCACGTCTCATTGGTCAAATCGTGGGGACATTATGACGTCACTATTTTCTTAAGACGAATATACTATAGTAAAAAACCAAAAACAAAAGCATTTACGACCATTAACCCCATCTCTGCAATTGCGAAGGTAGTAATTCTATGGCCACCACGAACCCACGTGTTGACCAGATAGTTAGTACTTAAAGCCATGTTGCCATTTACAAGCACTGACTATTTCTCCTCACGCTGTTTTCCCTCACCGTATAATACGATGCATTTCGTAAATGGTATTATTTTCGTATAACCTAACTCCCTTAGTTATCTCTTACAAGTAAAAACACTCACTTGAATATCATATCACACTCTAAGCACTTGTAGCATTCGATTGTAGTTTTGGACAACAGTTTCCGCAGTTCACCTGCAGAGTGTGCCTTTTTCTTCTTTTTGAGGGTAGTCTGAAAAAACATTTGTTTACTATTTAATTAGTAAGTATATTTTAACACTAACAAAATATACACAATACAATTGACATTGTATATATGTCTATACTGCCTAACAGCCTGTAATCAATATTCCGTTCAAAGGTAATCATGACTATTCCATCAATGTCTAATAGTCCTCCAACAGTACATAAAAAGAAAAGTATTATGATACTATCTCATGACATCCTGGACACGAAGTTTACTCAGCACACTCACACCAAACTATGTAAATAAATACCTCCTAGTTAAATACACCCACTTATATCCATTCGCAACCGATTTCCATCACACCTAGTAGCGCCATCTATATTTTCAACTTCAAACTATAGTATATTCGCTTTAAGAAAATAGTGACGTCATCAAGGTCTCCATGATTTAACCAATGAGATTTTAAAGGGGTTGTCTGTTATTGGTCAATGTGACTTCTTTTCTCATTTACTCACGTCTCATTGGTCAGTTTGACCTCTGATTATCATGACGTCACTATTTACTTAACGCGAATAGACTAGTGTCTACCTTTGTCTGCTGCATCTGTATAGCGCCGTGGCTCTTCTGCAGGTGGATGTGCTTCCTTACTTACTACACACCATATTATAATATACAAAAAACCTCCACTAAGTATGCATTCATACAACCATTGAAAACCGATTTACAATACACCTCATAGCGCCATCTATATTTCGAAACCTAAACTATTGATGCAACTATAATTACGTACACCACTTACGTAGCAAGCAGTGACACACCGATATAACGATTATCCGGAATCCGTCCCAACGCTTACAGAACCTTACTACTTAAATAACCACAATTAAATCCATTCGCAACCGATTTCCATCACACCTAGTGGCGCCATCTACATTTTCAACCTCAAACTAGTGGCTACCTTGGTCTGCTGCATCTGAATGGCGCCGTGGCTCTTGTGCAGGTGCGTGTGCGCATGCGCCGTGGCTGCTCTGGGACTGGACTCGTATTTGCCGCACACGTTGCATCTGTACCGCAACCGATGGTCCCTTACCACACGCCATATACAACAAAGCTCCACTAAGTAAGCACTCATACATCCATTGAGAACCGATTTACAATACACCTCATAGCGCCATCTATATTTTGAGACCTGAACTATTGATAAATAGCATAATAATATAACTACGCACATACGACTTTAACAACAATCAGCAATACATGCGTGCGGACCGACATCATTCTGCATTCGTTCCAACGATTACAGTACCTTACTACTTAAGTAATCACAATTAAATCAATTCGCAACCGAATTCTATTTAACCTAGTGGCGCCATCTACATTTTCAACATCAAACTATTTACCTCCTTTTACTTACGAACACACACGCTACACTATCACGCCTATTACTAATCAGGGTGGACAGGGCAGTGGCTACCTTGGTCTGCTGCATCTGTATGGCGCCGTGGCTCTTGTGCAGGTGCGTGTGCGCATGCGCCGTGGCCGCTCTGGGACTGGACTCGTATTTGCCACACACGTTGCATCTGTACCGCAGCCGATGGTCCCTTACTTACCACACGCCATATAATACACACCAAAGCCTTACTATACTAAGTAAGCACTCATACATCCATTGAGAACCGACTTACAGTACACCTCATAGCGTCATCTATATTTTGAAACCTAAACTGTTGATGCAACTATAATTACGCACATACCACTTGCGTAGCATTGCACTGACACACCGATATCGCATTAATCCGTAATCCGTCCTAACAGACATAGTAACCCCATTGTTTATATAACCACTATTACATCCATTCGCAACCGCTTTCCATCACACCTAGTGGCGCCATCTATATTTTCAAACTCAAACTATTTATCCACCTTCCCTACACTTACACTTAGTATGTATTTAGACACTTTACGACCATTATCCCGTACAACATAGACAGAGCAGTGGCTACCTTGGTCTGCTGCATCTGTATGGCGCCGTGGCTCTTGTGCAGGTGCGTGTGTGCGTGCGCCGTGGTTGCTCTGGGACTGGACTCGCATTTGCCGCACACGTTGCACCTGTACCGCAGCCGATGGTCCCCAACTTACCACACGCCGTATAATACACACCAAAGCCTTACTAAGTAAGCATTCATACATCCATTGAATCCGATTTACAGTACAACACATAGTGTCATCTATATTTTGAAACCTGAACTATCGATACAACTAGCATTATATTACAGTAACTGTAACACACATACGACTTCAACGGCAACTGGTAATGCACGCGCACATAGCATATTTATTCCGCATTCGTTCCAACATTTACAGTACCTTACTAGTTAAGTAACCACAATTAAATCCATTCGCAACCGAATTCTATTTAACCTAGTGGCGCCATCTACATTTTCAACGTCAAACTATTTACCCACCTACCCTACACTTACACGTAGTATGTATTTAGACACTTTACGACCATTATCCCGTACAACATAGACAGGGCAGTGGCTACCTTGGTCTGCTGCATCTGTATGGCGCCGTGGCTCTTGTGCAGGTGCGTGTGCGCATGCGCCGTGGCCGCTCTGGGACTGGACTCGCATTTGCCACACACGTTGCATCTGTACCGCAGCCGATGGTCCCTTACTTACCTCACGCCATATAATACACACCAAAGCCTTACTAAGTACGCACTCATACATCCATTGGAACCGATTTACAATACACCTGATAGCGTCATCTATACTTTGAAACCTGAACTATTGATACAACTAGCATAATATAACAATAACGCACATATGTCTTCAACAGCAACCGCTAACACACGCGCACGTATCCGCATTCGTTCCAACATTTACAGTACCTTACTACTTAAGTAACCACAATTAAATCCATTCGCAACCGAATTCTATTGAATCTAGTGGCGCCATCTATATTTTCAACCTCAAACCATTTACTCACCTACTCTACACTTACACTTAGTATGTATTTAGACACTTTACGACCATTATCCCGTACAACATAGACAGAGCAGTGGCTACCTTGGTCTGCTGCATCTGTATGGCGCCGTGGCTCTTGTGCAGGTGCGTGTGCGCATGCGCCGTGGCCGCTCTGGGACTGGACTCGTATTTGCCGCACACGTTGCATCTGTACCTCAACCGGTGGTCCCTTACTTACCACACGCCATATAATACACACTAAGTTAGCACGCATACATCCATTGGAAACCGATTTAGAGTACAGCACATAGCGCCATCTACATTTTGAAAGCTGAACTATTGATGCAACTATAATTACGCATATACCACTTACGTAGTAAGCAGTAACACACCTACATTGCAACTATCCGGAATCCGTCCCAACGCTTACAGTACCTCACCACTTAAATACACCCGCTTATATCCATTCGCAACCGATTTCCACTACACCTAGTGGCGCCATCTACATTTTCAACTTCAAGCTATTTATCCATCTACTCTACAAGCCGATGCAATGTCTACCTTGGTCTGCTGCATCTGAATGGCGCCGTGGCTCTTGTGCAGGTGCGTGTGCGCATGCGCCGTGGCCGCTCTGGGACTGGACTCGTATTTGCCGCACACGTTGCATCTGTACCTCAACCGATGGTCCCTTACTTACCACACGCCATATAATACATACCAGACTCACTAAGTAAGCACTCATACATCCATTGAGAACCGATTTACAATACACCTCATAGCGTCATCTATATTTAGAAACCTAAACTATTGATACAACGAGCATAATATTATACTATCATGCGACTACAACAGCAACTGGTAATGCACGCGCACATGATATATTCGTTCCGCATTCGTTCCAACATTAACAGTACCTTACTACCTAAGTAACCACAATTAAATCCATTCGCAACCGCTTTCCATCACACCTAGTGGCGCCATCTATATTTTCAACATCAAACTATTTACCCACCTACCCTACACTTACACATAGTATGTATTTAGACACTTTACGACCATTATCCCGTACAACATAGACAGAGCAGTGGCTACCTTGGTCTGCTGCATCTGTATGGCGCCGTGGCTCTTGTGCAGGTGCGTGTGCGCATGCGCCGTGGCCGCTCTGGGACTGGACTCGTATTTGCCGCACACGTTGCATCTGTACCGCAACCGGTGGTCCCTTACTTACCACACGCCATATACAACAAAGCTCCACTAAGTAAGCACTCATACATCCATTGAGAACCGATTTACAATATACCTTATAGCGACATCTACATATATAATCCCTAAACTATAAATGTAATCTAATTTACTTACGTCCATAAAAGTTAAACAACAACCAGTAGCATGAACACCAGCAACGACCACCTGTTCTTACACATACTTATCTACTTAAGTAACCACAATTAAATCCATTCGCAACCGATTTCCATCACACCTAGTGGCGCCATCTATATTTTCGACCTCAAACTATTTATCCACCTACCCTACGCTTACACATAGTATGTATTTAGACTCTTTACGACCATTATCCCGTACAACATAGACAGAGCAGTGGCTACCTTGGTCTGCTGCATCTGTATGGCGCCGTGGCTCTTGTGCAGGTGCGTGTGCGCATGCGCCGTGGCCGCTCTGGGACTGGACTCGTATTTGCCGCACACGTTGCATCTGTACCGCAACCGGTGGTCCCTTACTTACCACACGCCATATACAACAAAGCTCCACTAAGTAAGCACTCATACATCCATTGAGAACCGATTTACAATATACCTTATAGCGACATCTACATATATAATCCCTAAACTATAAATGTAATCTAATTTACTTACGTCCATAAAAGTTAAACAACAACCAGTAGCATGAACACCAGCAACGACCACCTGTTCTTACACATACTTATCTACTTAAGTAACCACAATTAAATCCATTCGCAACCGATTTCCATCACACCTAGTGGCGCCATCTATATTTTCGACCTCAAACTATTTATCCACCTACCCTACGCTTACACATAGTATGTATTTAGACTCTTTACGACCATTATCCCGTACAACATAGACAGAGCAGTGGCTACCTTGGTCTGCTGCATCTGAATGGCGCCGTGGCTCTTGTGCAGGTGCGTGTGCGCATGCGCCGTGGCCGCTCTGGGACTGGACTCGTATTTGCCGCACACGTTGCATCTGTACCTCAACCGATGGTCCCTCACGTGTCCCTGCCACCGTGTGTTGGGCACGTACACGTAGCACACTGGGCACACGGTGTGGTTGGGTTTCTGTCATAGAAACATGTGAATGATGTTAATATTTGGACTTTATTATACAAAACGAACTAGTCCCTTGGTAAGTACATTTAAGACTTGTGTTAAGGGTACTAGTCAACGTCAACGTATACAGGGTGGCGCATTCAAAACGGTCAGTATGGGGAAGTCTGAAACTATAAGAGATACGCAGATTTGTTCTTAGGAACCATGTCACCGATTTTGATAAAAATAAAAACTACATTCATACTTTCTTTGAAAAGTCAACTTCAACCAGGACGGGAATCGAACCCGGTTTCTTTGAAAAAATAAACTTACCCTTTTCACTTTTTCTTTTTAAATATCGATTGTGTAGGTCTTAAGCTGTAAATGTCTGTATGAAACATGATGACCAAAATGAATAAAACGCATTGTTTTGGCATACTTTAGTTTATCATAGTAGTTATCATACACCGTTACAATACTCAACAAGTTCAGACATGTAAAATTGTTTCTATGGCTGTTTGTAGTTTTGTACCTCTCTACTTGTTACATACACCATATCATATGGCATTAGCATTGCATTAATACTTTTAGAAAGTTTTTGTTATCTACAGTAATCAAACACTAACAATCTATTGAAAAGTCCACTTAAAGTGACATGTTAAAACATATTTGTGGGGTTACGCTAAGAATGAATTTTACAAAACAAGCTATGACACCGTTGAAGATCTAAAAGTAGCAATAGAGTCAAATTTAACGCAAATTCACCACATGAAAATACAAAATTCAATAGTAAGGTCGTTACCTAAACGTGTTGAATATTGTATTGAAAACAACGGTAGTCACTTAGAACACCTACTATGATAAATCAAAGTATGCCAAAACAATGCGTTTTATTCATTTTCGACACCATGTTTCATGCAGACATTTACAGCTTAAGACCTACACAATCGATATTTAAAAAGAAAAAGTGAAAACGGCAAGTTTATTTTTTCAAAGAAACCGGGTTCGATTCCCGTCCTGGTTACAGTTGATTTTTTAAAGAAAGTATGAATGCAGTTTTTATTTTTATCAAAATCGGTGACATGGTTCCTAAGAATAAATCTTCGTATCTCTTATAGTTTCAGACTTACCCATACTGACCGTTTTGAATGCGCCACCCTGTATATTATTATTATTTTGAATAAATAAATAAATAATTTTTTTTTCTCAATAAAGATTTTATTATTATTATTATTAAATATTCAGTCGTCTATGGTTCGTCAACAAAGTCAGCAGCTAAGTGAAAGTTGAAAATACAAATAATTATTTTCGGCTGAATATTTAGTCAATCGTGATGCCAAACTGGCTAAATATGTTCGCATTGGTAATATATTTGGATCCTCAATTGGAACGAACCGAAGAACAAGGAAGACTAGAATTGGAGCTTTGTTTTCTTCGGTTGTAGCGGCTAGCGGCGATGGCGTAACCATGGCGACGGAATAACAAGAAGTGCAAACACCTTGACATCAGTGTTTGAACTTGATCCGACCTTAGGGGTGAATGGCTTAAATAAATAATAATAAAAATTATTATACAAGCTGGTAGGTTAGAAAGGCTATGTAACTTACCGGCTGATGTTTGCTAGTGACATGGTCCTGGAACAGTTTCTCGTTAAAGAAACCCAAAATGCACATTTCGCACATGAAACTAGCGCTCGTGTACTGAATTTGTTTCTTTTGTTCTTCCTCCCTGTAAGAGTTTATACATATGTAGCGGCAATACGTACAGCGTTAGCATATTTCATTATTGCTGACTTGCAATTAAATTAGTTTACATACTCTATTAGTTTATTTACCAGTCACAATTAATACTTAAACATAAATACACATAAATATATACAATCATCTAAAGTTAATCTTTGATTTTTATTACCTAATTATAAGAATACCATTAGCTAAACATACATGCATATATTTGACGACCTCCGTGGCGCGATCGGTTAGACACCTGAACGCTAATCGTGAGGTCCCAATTTCCCGGTGGAGGCAGAGTTAAGAACTACGCTTTTCTACTGCTTTCCAGTCTTGTCGTTGATTATATATGCTATATTTGTATGAATCTATGTATAATATGTATATATTTTCTTAAATATACGTTGACTAGTACCCTTAACACAAGTCTTAAATGAACTTACCAAGGGGCTAGTTCAAATGGGTGTAATAATGTCTAAATATTATTATTATTACATCGACATTACTTACATACAGATACATTCAACAAAAAAGACAAACGCGTTCACGACCAACCCTTGCGGGGTTGTCAGAGGTTCAGTTGTCCATCTCCGCAATTGCGAAGGTAGTCATTCTATGGCCACCTCGAACCCACGTGTTGACCCATGGAGTAATTATTAAGAGGAGTGGGCCTTACGCAATATTTGTATGGAAACTAGCGTGGCATTACGCGGGGTGAAACGAGGTACGCGGGATGGAGGGGAGATATTACAACCAATCAAAACACGGCATTTTGTTTGACAAAACATAGGTATCTTCTTTCTACTACACACACGACATCTATTCGAAACACTGAACTAATAATGAATGGCTATTTATTTAAACATTTTAATAAGAAATATTAAGTTAGCTATAGAATGGTACATATTTTAGGTCATCCAACCGCTTTCTTATATGATTAGATTATTTAAGAACACTGTCCACGATCACGTGGACATACCGCGCGCGCCGAGGTCAGTGCTCTTGGCCACAGTGCTAGAATGCTGACGCCAACTACAGAAAGGTGCCACCAAGATGCTGACGAGGATCTGGCGCAGTGACGGTGATGGCAGTGGTGCAAGACTACAAGTCAGCAAATGCAGCTGCAGCAGCTCCGAGTCCGCGGGGAGGCGGCGGCAGTAGCATTGACGTCAATCACTCGTTCTCGCATTGTTGTATAAAAAGACTGATACTATACTCAATAAACCAGATCGTTACGAACCTTGTAGCGTTCTCATTTCTTCACCTCTCCTCCCGTAGTGGCAAAGACACCTTCAGTCTCAAATGGTGGCGCTGAGTCTGGCTCACCAGCTACGGGAAAATCCTCATACCTAACCTTTGATCCCCCAACCTAGGCTCCCGGCTGCGCCTTTAGGTCTAGAGGCGTAGCTTTCCCTACCGTTAGGCACTACACACGGCTAGGCACACTTTATGCCTGGTGGCTCCGGCTGCCTCACATCCACGCGCCACACGCCTGACACACCACTCCACATTTATTATATATAAGTATATATTCGGGTTAGGCTATAGGGACTTAGGGCCAGTTAGGTACACACACCTTATTGGTGGCTAGGTTCGTTTATAGGCTATCCCCCGTATCTTCCCACACTGCAGGGTCGGGACCCCTCCGTCACGACTCTGCGGTGTGTCCATGGTCCTTCGCCTTTTTTATTTTCCACCCCTATGGTGATACTATTTTTACTTTAATTGTTTTAATTTGCATAATTAATTAAATTGTAACGTAACTTTGAATTATACTTTAACTTTACTTGGATTTAACTTTGAATTTCCTTTAACTTAACTTTAAATAATAACTTAACTAAAACCGCGATGACAACTCGAGACCAAACGCGTATCCCCCTTAGGGTAGAGGATAGTTTTGGTGGTCGCAAGGTCACGGCTCGGTGTATCAACCGCATCGGGTTGTGGCTTTGTTAGACTCGATAGTACGTGCTGAATTCTGTAGACATCTCTCGCCGGGTGCGAATTGGCTAGTTGGCTTGCCACAAGCGGCATCCCCCAACTAGCAGAGTAGTCGCGAAACCCGGACCGAGGGGTGCAGGAGACAGCAGTACTTGTTAGGTTAGTTATTAGCTGTAGGATAGGGACTGAAGGCTTCGAAAACGTAGAGAAGAACCAAGATGGAAGCGGATAACACAAACGGCCTCTTACAGTAACAAGACGAATATGGGAAAAACGTACATATATCTGGACGAACAAAAACCCTATGGAGAGCAAATTTAACCACAGGGAATATCTATGACGACTTACACTCCTTAAGGTGACGCAAATAGACGCTGCCTACAGGAAAACCAGTACCAAAAGAAGACAACGACAATCCGATAGGAAGCGTAGACAAGCGGCCTTCGGAAAAACTACAAAGGGAAAACTACCCCGACTACCCGGGAGGAAGCAAACAGACGCAACCCTCGGAAAACTAACTAACCGGACACGACGACTACAATCCGATAGGAAGCATACACGAGCAGCCTTCGGAAAAACTATTAAGGGGAAACTACCCCGACAACCCGGGAGGAAGCAAACAGAAGCAACCCTCGGAAAACTTACAAAACGGACACGACTACTACAATCCGAAAGGAAGCATACACGAGCACCCTTCGGAAAAACTACAAATGGGGAAACTACCCCGACTACCCGGGAGGAAGCAAACAGACGCAACCCTCGGAAAACGTACAAACCAGACACGACGACTACTTGCCGGGAGGAAGCATACAATGAGCAACCCTCGGGAAACTTATACTACTTAAACTAGACTAATTACTACTAACCAGTGAACTACTTAAACTAGACATGACTTCTACAATCCGCAAGAAAGCGTACATGAGCATCTTTAGCCACGCAGCCGGACACCGCTCCACCTGCCTCACCACCGCCTGGGAGCTCCGGGCGGCCTCTGCCAGATGCAATCCATCTCAGGCGGGGCCCAAAATGTCCACGATCACGTGGACATACCGCGCGCGCCGAGGTCAGTGCTCTTGGCCACAGTGCTAGAATGCTGACGCCAACTACAGAAAGGTGCCACCAAGATGCTGACGAGGATCTGGCGCAGTGACGGTGATGGCAGTGGTGCAAGACTACAAGTCAGCAAATGCAGCTGCAGCAGCTCCGAGTCCGCGGGGAGGCGGCGGCAGTAGCATTGACGTCAATCACTCGTTCTCGCATTGTTGTATAAAAAGACTGATACTATACTCAATAAACCAGATCGTTACGAACCTTGTAGCGTTCTCATTTCTTCACCTCTCCTCCCGTAGTGGCAAAGACACCTTCAGTCTCAAATGGTGGCGCTGAGTCTGGCTCACCAGCTACGGGAAAATCCTCATACCTAACCTTTGATCCCCCAACCTAGGCTCCCGGCTGCGCCTTTAGGTCTAGAGGCGTAGCTTTCCCTACCGTTAGGCACTACACACGGCTAGGCACACTTTATGCCTGGTGGCTCCGGCTGCCTCACATCCACGCGCCACACGCCTGACACACCACTCCACATTTATTATATATAAGTATATATTCGGGTTAGGCTATAGGGACTTAGGGCCAGTTAGGTACACACACCTTATTGGTGGCTAGGTTCGTTTATAGGCTATCCCCCGTATCTTCCCACACTGCAGGGTCGGGACCCCTCCGTCACGACTCTGCGGTGTGTCCATGGTCCTTCGCCTTTTTTATTTTCCACCCCTATGGTGATACTATTTTTACTTTAATTGTTTTAATTTGCATAATTAATTAAATTGTAACGTAACTTTGAATTATACTTTAACTTTACTTGGATTTAACTTTGAATTTCCTTTAACTTAACTTTAAATAATAACTTAACTAAAACCGCGATGACAACTCGAGACCAAACGCGTATCCCCCTTAGGGTAGAGGATAGTTTTGGTGGTCGCAAGGTCACGGCTCGGTGTATCAACCGCATCGGGTTGTGGCTTTGTTAGACTCGATAGTACGTGCTGAATTCTGTAGACATCTCTCGCCGGGTGCGAATTGGCTAGTTGGCTTGCCACAAGCGGCATCCCCCAACTAGCAGAGTAGTCGCGAAACCCGGACCGAGGGGTGCAGGAGACAGCAGTACTTGTTAGGTTAGTTATTAGCTGTAGGATAGGGACTGAAGGCTTCGAAAACGTAGAGAAGAACCAAGATGGAAGCGGATAACACAAACGGCCTCTTACAGTAACAAGACGAATATGGGAAAAACGTACATATATCTGGACGAACAAAAACCCTATGGAGAGCAAATTTAACCACAGGGAATATCTATGACGACTTACACTCCTTAAGGTGACGCAAATAGACGCTGCCTACAGGAAAACCAGTACCAAAAGAAGACAACGACAATCCGATAGGAAGCGTAGACAAGCGGCCTTCGGAAAAACTACAAAGGGAAAACTACCCCGACTACCCGGGAGGAAGCAAACAGACGCAACCCTCGGAAAACTAACTAACCGGACACGACGACTACAATCCGATAGGAAGCATACACGAGCAGCCTTCGGAAAAACTATTAAGGGGAAACTACCCCGACAACCCGGGAGGAAGCAAACAGAAGCAACCCTCGGAAAACTTACAAAACGGACACGACTACTACAATCCGAAAGGAAGCATACACGAGCACCCTTCGGAAAAACTACAAATGGGGAAACTACCCCGACTACCCGGGAGGAAGCAAACAGACGCAACCCTCGGAAAACGTACAAACCAGACACGACGACTACTTGCCGGGAGGAAGCATACAATGAGCAACCCTCGGGAAACTTATACTACTTAAACTAGACTAATTACTACTAACCAGTGAACTACTTAAACTAGACATGACTTCTACAATCCGCAAGAAAGCGTACATGAGCATCTTTAGCCACGCAGCCGGACACCGCTCCACCTGCCTCACCACCGCCTGGGAGCTCCGGGCGGCCTCTGCCAGATGCAATCCATCTCAGGCGGGGCCCAAAATGTCCACGATCACGTGGACATACCGCGCGCGCCGAGGTCAGTGCTCTTGGCCACAGTGCTAGAATGCTGACGCCAACTACAGAAAGGTGCCACCAAGATGCTGACGAGGATCTGGCGCAGTGACGGTGATGGCAGTGGTGCAAGACTACAAGTCAGCAAATGCAGCTGCAGCAGCTCCGAGTCCGCGGGGAGGCGGCGGCAGTAGCATTGACGTCAATCACTCGTTCTCGCATTGTTGTATAAAAAGACTGATACTATACTCAATAAACCAGATCGTTACGAACCTTGTAGCGTTCTCATTTCTTCACCTCTCCTCCCGTAGTGGCAAAGACACCTTCAGTCTCAAATGGTGGCGCTGAGTCTGGCTCACCAGCTACGGGAAAATCCTCATACCTAACCTTTGATCCCCCAACCTAGGCTCCCGGCTGCGCCTTTAGGTCTAGAGGCGTAGCTTTCCCTACCGTTAGGCACTACACACGGCTAGGCACACTTTATGCCTGGTGGCTCCGGCTGCCTCACATCCACGCGCCACACGCCTGACACACCACTCCACATTTATTATATATAAGTATATATTCGGGTTAGGCTATAGGGACTTAGGGCCAGTTAGGTACACACACCTTATTGGTGGCTAGGTTCGTTTATAGGCTATCCCCCGTATCTTCCCACACTGCAGGGTCGGGACCCCTCCGTCACGACTCTGCGGTGTGTCCATGGTCCTTCGCCTTTTTTATTTTCCACCCCTATGGTGATACTATTTTTACTTTAATTGTTTTAATTTGCATAATTAATTAAATTGTAACGTAACTTTGAATTATACTTTAACTTTACTTGGATTTAACTTTGAATTTCCTTTAACTTAACTTTAAATAATAACTTAACTAAAACCGCGATGACAACTCGAGACCAAACGCGTATCCCCCTTAGGGTAGAGGATAGTTTTGGTGGTCGCAAGGTCACGGCTCGGTGTATCAACCGCATCGGGTTGTGGCTTTGTTAGACTCGATAGTACGTGCTGAATTCTGTAGACATCTCTCGCCGGGTGCGAATTGGCTAGTTGGCTTGCCACAAGCGGCATCCCCCAACTAGCAGAGTAGTCGCGAAACCCGGACCGAGGGGTGCAGGAGACAGCAGTACTTGTTAGGTTAGTTATTAGCTGTAGGATAGGGACTGAAGGCTTCGAAAACGTAGAGAAGAACCAAGATGGAAGCGGATAACACAAACGGCCTCTTACAGTAACAAGACGAATATGGGAAAAACGTACATATATCTGGACGAACAAAAACCCTATGGAGAGCAAATTTAACCACAGGGAATATCTATGACGACTTACACTCCTTAAGGTGACGCAAATAGACGCTGCCTACAGGAAAACCAGTACCAAAAGAAGACAACGACAATCCGATAGGAAGCGTAGACAAGCGGCCTTCGGAAAAACTACAAAGGGAAAACTACCCCGACTACCCGGGAGGAAGCAAACAGACGCAACCCTCGGAAAACTAACTAACCGGACACGACGACTACAATCCGATAGGAAGCATACACGAGCAGCCTTCGGAAAAACTATTAAGGGGAAACTACCCCGACAACCCGGGAGGAAGCAAACAGAAGCAACCCTCGGAAAACTTACAAAACGGACACGACTACTACAATCCGAAAGGAAGCATACACGAGCACCCTTCGGAAAAACTACAAATGGGGAAACTACCCCGACTACCCGGGAGGAAGCAAACAGACGCAACCCTCGGAAAACGTACAAACCAGACACGACGACTACTTGCCGGGAGGAAGCATACAATGAGCAACCCTCGGGAAACTTATACTACTTAAACTAGACTAATTACTACTAACCAGTGAACTACTTAAACTAGACATGACTTCTACAATCCGCAAGAAAGCGTACATGAGCATCTTTAGCCACGCAGCCGGACACCGCTCCACCTGCCTCACCACCGCCTGGGAGCTCCGGGCGGCCTCTGCCAGATGCAATCCATCTCAGGCGGGGCCCAAAATGTCCACGATCACGTGGACATACCGCGCGCGCCGAGGTCAGTGCTCTTGGCCACAGTGCTAGAATGCTGACGCCAACTACAGAAAGGTGCCACCAAGATGCTGACGAGGATCTGGCGCAGTGACGGTGATGGCAGTGGTGCAAGACTACAAGTCAGCAAATGCAGCTGCAGCAGCTCCGAGTCCGCGGGGAGGCGGCGGCAGTAGCATTGACGTCAATCACTCGTTCTCGCATTGTTGTATAAAAAGACTGATACTATACTCAATAAACCAGATCGTTACGAACCTTGTAGCGTTCTCATTTCTTCACCTCTCCTCCCGTAGTGGCAAAGACACCTTCAGTCTCAAATGGTGGCGCTGAGTCTGGCTCACCAGCTACGGGAAAATCCTCATACCTAACCTTTGATCCCCCAACCTAGGCTCCCGGCTGCGCCTTTAGGTCTAGAGGCGTAGCTTTCCCTACCGTTAGGCACTACACACGGCTAGGCACACTTTATGCCTGGTGGCTCCGGCTGCCTCACATCCACGCGCCACACGCCTGACACACCACTCCACATTTATTATATATAAGTATATATTCGGGTTAGGCTATAGGGACTTAGGGCCAGTTAGGTACACACACCTTATTGGTGGCTAGGTTCGTTTATAGGCTATCCCCCGTATCTTCCCACACTGCAGGGTCGGGACCCCTCCGTCACGACTCTGCGGTGTGTCCATGGTCCTTCGCCTTTTTTATTTTCCACCCCTATGGTGATACTATTTTTACTTTAATTGTTTTAATTTGCATAATTAATTAAATTGTAACGTAACTTTGAATTATACTTTAACTTTACTTGGATTTAACTTTGAATTTCCTTTAACTTAACTTTAAATAATAACTTAACTAAAACCGCGATGACAACTCGAGACCAAACGCGTATCCCCCTTAGGGTAGAGGATAGTTTTGGTGGTCGCAAGGTCACGGCTCGGTGTATCAACCGCATCGGGTTGTGGCTTTGTTAGACTCGATAGTACGTGCTGAATTCTGTAGACATCTCTCGCCGGGTGCGAATTGGCTAGTTGGCTTGCCACAAGCGGCATCCCCCAACTAGCAGAGTAGTCGCGAAACCCGGACCGAGGGGTGCAGGAGACAGCAGTACTTGTTAGGTTAGTTATTAGCTGTAGGATAGGGACTGAAGGCTTCGAAAACGTAGAGAAGAACCAAGATGGAAGCGGATAACACAAACGGCCTCTTACAGTAACAAGACGAATATGGGAAAAACGTACATATATCTGGACGAACAAAAACCCTATGGAGAGCAAATTTAACCACAGGGAATATCTATGACGACTTACACTCCTTAAGGTGACGCAAATAGACGCTGCCTACAGGAAAACCAGTACCAAAAGAAGACAACGACAATCCGATAGGAAGCGTAGACAAGCGGCCTTCGGAAAAACTACAAAGGGAAAACTACCCCGACTACCCGGGAGGAAGCAAACAGACGCAACCCTCGGAAAACTAACTAACC
Source organism: Leucoptera coffeella (assembly GCA_030578115.1). Taxonomy (NCBI): domain Eukaryota; kingdom Metazoa; phylum Arthropoda; class Insecta; order Lepidoptera; family Lyonetiidae; genus Leucoptera; species Leucoptera coffeella. The sequence continues at coordinate 28,930 of JAMBLF010001683.1, forward strand.
GGACACGACGACTACAATCCGATAGGAAGCATACACGAGCAGCCTTCGGAAAAACTATTAAGGGGAAACTACCCCGACAACCCGGGAGGAAGCAAACAGAAGCAACCCTCGGAAAACTTACAAAACGGACACGACTACTACAATCCGAAAGGAAGCATACACGAGCACCCTTCGGAAAAACTACAAATGGGGAAACTACCCCGACTACCCGGGAGGAAGCAAACAGACGCAACCCTCGGAAAACGTACAAACCAGACACGACGACTACTTGCCGGGAGGAAGCATACAATGAGCAACCCTCGGGAAACTTATACTACTTAAACTAGACTAATTACTACTAACCAGTGAACTACTTAAACTAGACATGACTTCTACAATCCGCAAGAAAGCGTACATGAGCATCTTTAGCCACGCAGCCGGACACCGCTCCACCTGCCTCACCACCGCCTGGGAGCTCCGGGCGGCCTCTGCCAGATGCAATCCATCTCAGGCGGGGCCCAAAATGTCCACGATCACGTGGACATACCGCGCGCGCCGAGGTCAGTGCTCTTGGCCACAGTGCTAGAATGCTGACGCCAACTACAGAAAGGTGCCACCAAGATGCTGACGAGGATCTGGCGCAGTGACGGTGATGGCAGTGGTGCAAGACTACAAGTCAGCAAATGCAGCTGCAGCAGCTCCGAGTCCGCGGGGAGGCGGCGGCAGTAGCATTGACGTCAATCACTCGTTCTCGCATTGTTGTATAAAAAGACTGATACTATACTCAATAAACCAGATCGTTACGAACCTTGTAGCGTTCTCATTTCTTCACCTCTCCTCCCGTAGTGGCAAAGACACCTTCAGTCTCAAATGGTGGCGCTGAGTCTGGCTCACCAGCTACGGGAAAATCCTCATACCTAACCTTTGATCCCCCAACCTAGGCTCCCGGCTGCGCCTTTAGGTCTAGAGGCGTAGCTTTCCCTACCGTTAGGCACTACACACGGCTAGGCACACTTTATGCCTGGTGGCTCCGGCTGCCTCACATCCACGCGCCACACGCCTGACACACCACTCCACATTTATTATATATAAGTATATATTCGGGTTAGGCTATAGGGACTTAGGGCCAGTTAGGTACACACACCTTATTGGTGGCTAGGTTCGTTTATAGGCTATCCCCCGTATCTTCCCACACTGCAGGGTCGGGAACCCTCCGTCACGACTCTGCGGTGTGTCCAAACACAATATTTCATGTTGCCACATTCTATTTCATAACATACGTAAATAAATAGACATGTGACAATGATTCTAATGCCAAGCAGACTGCCCCCATAGACAGCTGTCATAGACGCCATTTTAGACTACGAACCGCGTAACGGAGACCGCGCCTTTCGCCGGGTCCTCTTTATATTTGGTTCGTGATTCATTACTTACATACAACTTAAAACTGGCACCACTATGCATTGTCATGGCCACTATACGTTCACATGCTTCGAAATGAATAATATTGTCTTTTGTTCTTATGAACTTAAACCTTATAAAAAGCTACTGGGACTGCACTTTTAGCGTTGACTCGCTAGACGCCTTATTGAAAAAAAGAGACGTTAGGAGTACCTATAACCGCCTCGTGTGTATGAGAACATGCATGAGTGTCAATGAAGCGAAAGCGGTCTGTCAGGATCGGGACAGATGAGGATCCGTGATCTCTGCCTACCCCTCCACAGGGAATTAGGCGTGATGTGTATGTATGTATGTTACTTACCTATAAGCCAACATTTCCTCTTCGCTCATATATTCCGCCGTATACATAAATGGTTTTTCATCTTCCGATGTCTTTTTATATGCCGGCACTAACATTATCGTGCTCGGCTTACCTTTGGTTCCTGGGCTGTAAAAAAGGTATATTAGCATAGTAAGATTGTTACCTAAATATATATATTATATATATATTAGCATAGTAAGATCGTTACCTAAACGTGTTGAATATTGTTTTTGACGACCTCCGTGGCGCGATCGGTTAGACACCTGAACGCTAATCGTGAGGTCCCAAAGATTCCCGGTGGAGGCAGAGTTAAGAACTACGCTTTTCTACTGCTTTCCAAGTTGAATATATATGCTATATGTATTTATCTATATATAATATGTATACATTTCTTAAATATACGTTGACTAGTACCCTTAACACAAATCTTAAATGTACTTACGAAGGGGCTAGTTCAATTGGTGTAATAATGTCCAAATATTATTATTATTGTATTGAAAACAACGGTGGTCACTTAGAACACCTACTATGATAAACTAAAGTATGCCAAAACAATGCATTTTATTCATTTTCGACACCATGTTTCATAGAGACATTTACAGCTTAAGACCTACACAATCGTTATTTAAAAAGAAATAGTAAAAAGTGCAAGTTTATTTTTTCAAAGCAACCGGGTTCGATTCCCGTACTGTTATTCTATTAGATGTTGTTTTAGATTCCCTAAAACCATCCTTTCGATTCAATAGCCTCACGAATAACCCTGGGATAATAATGTTGTTCCGTGGAGATGATTTGGTTATATACATTTATACATACGCGACTATTGTCATTTTTAAATGGACAGTAATTTTGTAATGGTGAGTCAAAAATATTAATTTCTTTTTGTTGTTTCAATATGGCGTCTATATGACTGTCATGTGTCTTATTGGCGGACAGTGAAAGTTGAAAGTTGTGAAAATTTTTTTTTTGGCTTCAATATAAATAAATAAAAATAAAATTCCTTTTATTCACACTAAACGCACACTAATACACAAATAGAGAAACGAATTAATTACATATTAATTTGCATTAATGGAACCAAGCGCACATGGCAACCCCGCGCAAGTGTGAATAGGATTTGTCTCAGCTAATGTTGATTGTGTGAAATTCACACTGCCAACGCTGATATTCCGACAAACCCTTAAGTACGTACCACTTCTATAAACATACAACAACATACAATATGATACATACAATATGTCGGAGGATCAATGATGCAACTTAGCTTAGCTTTTCACTGCATCAAGTGCCTACTTCTTATATGTACGAATATTGTTGTTTTATCAAAGTGTGTATAAATAGTGTTATGTCAAAATGTGTATGTATAGCAGTGAATAAATGTTTTTCTTTCTTTCTTTATATGTGTATGATACTCACTGAACCTGCAGCTTACTTACTTGTTCGATGAACAGGTAGTAACATGGTATTCGATGAATTTCGTCAATGTATTTTCATCACGTAAATGTACATAGTAATTCATTAAACTAAATTTCCATTGGTACATGCTCAAGCGGGATTTGAGCCCTGTACCTACTGATACAGAGTAAGCTCTAAAAAACTGAGTTACACCGAATTATGTATTATTACAATACATTCAAAATACATACATTCAAACAAAATGTGTATGTATGTATGTAAAATAACGATCTATACAAAAAACATTCACAGTTTTGACTCACACTTCTGTCCATCCCAAAAGCCACAATACTCACGTATGTATGAATGTATGTATGATATGTATGTATGTATGATACTCACTGAACCTGCAGTTGCAATGAGGGTCCAAGCTTCGCCTCCTGTTTGTTGGGTTGTGAGTCCATCGCACTGTCACTCACCCCTATCACGTTGGCCGTGATGTTGGCTTCAATGTCCTCTACACCCATCACGGGAACTGCGGATTGAAGATATAGGCCATTAATATTTATATATTTTGTTTTTGTAACTGGCACTGGGCAAAAAATCCTAAAAGCCGGAAATTCTTGTTGGTTCTTCTCCGAGCCAGGGCTTCCGAACCAACCGTAGAGTTTCAACAGTGTTAGGCAAATGTTTTGACTTTTAATGAATGTACAGTACATGTACTTATGTTGAATAAAAACATTTGACTTTGAAATAGAAACAAAGAAAGAAAGAAAACACTTTATTCACTACTGATTACAAAAACAGAAGCATGGAAAAAACAATATAAAATATAATGAAAACCGTTAAAATAATTCGACGTAGCTCAGTTGTTTGGGGCTTGACTCTGTATCGAGGGTACAGGGTTCAATTCCCACTTGAGCATGTACCAATGAAAATGAAGTTTCATGAATTTCTATGTACATTTTTGTAATAAAATACATTGAAATACAAAAAAATACGAAATGCGTCGAATACTACGGTGAGGGAAAAACATCGTGAGGAAACCTACCTGTTCCCAGAACAGGTAATAGTTAAAGCTTGTAAATGGTGATATGGCTTACCACCTGTCACATCGAGTACTGACTTGGTCAACACATGGGTTCGAGGTGGCCATAGAATTACTTTGGCAATATCGGAGATGGACACCTAAACCTCTGACTACCCCGTAAGGGTTATTGGTCGTGAACGCGTACGTACGTTTATTACAAAAACACAAACATGGAAAAATAAGTATAATGAAAACCCTTGATGCAGTGAAAAGGTGCTATCTCAGTATACGATGCAGCTAGGCATCACTGGTCCTCCGGCAGCACCCGATTCAGATACCAACAAAAGACAACAAAACAAACGCGTTCATGACACGTTTATGACACGTTCAGGTGTCCATCTCCGCAATTGCGAAGGTAGTAATTCTATGGCCACCTCGAACCCACGTGTTGACCAGATAGTCAGTACTCAATGTGACTGTCAACGTGGGGAAACAACTTTTACTGATCTGATATTGAACTGCGGTTGTGCTAAAACTCTGGCAAACGCTAAAACTAAGGCCGTTGAGCCTATCCTGCGTGATAATTTCAATCTCAGCTCATGGTAAGCCAAGACCTAGAGCCTCTTTTTTGACGCAATGTATTATTAATATGCGAAATGCGTCGAATACTACGGTGAGGGAAGACATCGTGAGGAAACCTACCTGTTCCCCGAACAGGTAATAGTACTTGTAAATGGTGACATGGCTTACCACCTGTCACATTGAGTACTACGCTTTTCTTCTGCTTTCCAGTCTGATCGTTGATTATATATGCTATATATGTATTTATCTATATATAATATGTATACATTTGTTAAATAAATGTTGACTAGTACAAGGGGCTAGTTCAATTGGTGTAATGATGTCCAAATATTATTATTATTACTGATTTGATCACTGGGGGCCATAGAATTACTACCTCCACAATTGTGGAGATGGACTTTGAACCTCTGACTACCCCATAAGGTATAATATAACTGATGCTATTACCTTGAAACATGGTCCCGTCTATTTGTTCTAAATCTATGTTCTCTTTCACTATAGTAGCCACGTCTAAATTCTCAGACTTTACATCATACTCTCTGGAAATATAATAATTAATTAGTTTAGTTAGGGTGATAGGCTAGCAACCTCCAACGACCTCCGTGGCGCGATCGGTTAGACGCCTGAACGCTAATCGTGAGGTCTCGTGTTCGATTCCCGGTGGAGGCAGACTTAATAACTACGCTTTTCTTCTGCTTTCCAGTCTGGTCGTTGATTATATATGCTATATATGTATTTATCTGTGCATAATAATATGTATACATTTCTTAAATACATGTTGACTAGTACCCTTAACTCAGTCTCATGAACTTACCAAGGGGCTATTTCAATTGGTGTAATCATGTGGAAATATTATTATTATTATAATATTCCATTATGGCATTTTTTATGCTAAAAAATTACCTAGGAGATATATCTCTAAGATTCTGTCCACCCCGAAAGGGATTAACGGATGTGAATATATAAAATATATAAAACAACGGTAGAAGTACCCATAACCACCAAAAAAAAAAGGTGTATGAGTGTCAATGAAGCAAAAGTGGTCTGTCAGTGGGACAAATGGGGATCCGTGATCTCTGCCTATCCCTCTACAGGGAATCAGGAGTGATGTGTATGTATGTATATAATAACTAACCTCTGTATTAAGAATGTGTTGTTCCAAACATCGCTCGGATTCAATTCTATGTACGTCTTGTTGTATTCCGTACAACTGGTCACCCCTAGCGTAGATAGGGTTTGCGCTTCGTATGTATGGTCTAACATCTGTAATAATAAAAAAACATTATATATACATGGTTTGGACATGTTATGTGGATGAATGATAGCAGATTGACAAAAGGAATGCATATGAGTGAAGTGGAAGGGCGGTTATGTATGGGCCGGCCTAATAAGACATATAACAGTCAGATAGACGCTATATTGAAAAAGGGTGACCGTTAGGAGTACCTATAACCGACGAGTGTATATGAGAAGATGTATGAGTGTCAATGAAGCGAAAGTGGTCTGTCAGGATCGGGGCAAATGGGTATTCGTGATCTCTGCCTACCCCTATCAGGTGTGATGTGTATGTATGTAGGTATATTGTCAAAATCGTAGAACAGACATCGATTTTCATTTTCCATACTTTACAAAAGAGGGAATTAAAGTTAAATCGGTTTTTTGAACATATGGTGTAGTCAGAGGTTCGGGTGTCCATCTCCGCAATTGCGAAGGTAGTAATTCTATGGCCACCTCAAACCCACGTGTTAACCAGATAGTCTACGATTGTGGCGTTATATTCACACCTCTACGTCTACACATACGTATAAGTGACTTAAAAGTTTTGTCATTCCTATATAACACAAAATTATGTTTTTATTATTTGTAAAGAACAGAAGAGCATGTATGAGAAGGTTAATGGGTGCGCGTGAAGCAAGAGATTTATCACCTGTTCCAGATTACAATCAATAGTCTATGCCTATCCCTTTAGGGACGTAGAGGCACAAATATTATATGTACGTACTATTATTTAATTATTTGTAGAAAATATTTCACTACCTATCACGTTGGGTGCTGTCTATCTAGTGATACGCGGGCTACAAATGACCCATACCTAACATGCCGTCGAAATTTCGGAGATGGGCATTCAAGCCTCTGACTACCCCGCCATAATAAAAAAAGAAGTGTGTATACACAAGTCGTGAAGCGTATGTTATGTTATGTTTGTAGAAATACCAGAACACACACACACACTAAAAGCGCCATGTAAGACAGTGACCTATCCCTACTGAGAAACAGTGGCCCAAGTCTTCTAATGTTATTTAGTACAAACGCAATTCAATATCAGATCAATAATAGTGTGAAGTTGGTAGTGGATTAGCAAAAGTGTTAAATTTCACCATTGATATCAGCAAAAGTGTCACGTTTCGCTTTAAAATGGCAAAATATGTCACTTTAGCTAATCCAACTACGAACTTCACACTATTACTGATCTGATATTGAACTGTTATTTTGCAAAAAGCATTAGTGGACTTAGGCCTCTGTGAAATTCGCTAAATCTCGTTTCATGCAACTTTCATTGGAGATGCCTATGTTCTGCAGTGGACTACAATAGATATGACGATGATTACACTAAATAAAGCCGTACTCACATGTTGCGTTTGATTCAAAACGGACAAGTGTGCTTGTGCCGTTTGCATCTGACGTTTGAACTTCAGGAATTTTCTCATGAGGGCCACGCATTCCCAGCATAACAGTTCCACTGCTTCTTCAAACTGGAAAAAGATATAATTTATACACATAATTTATACATATAATAAGACATATAACAGTCAGATAGACACTATATTGAAAAAAGGTGACGTTAGGAGTACCTATAACCGCCAAGAGTGTAAGAGAGGATGTATGAATATCAATGAAGCAAAAGTGATCTGTCAGGATCGGGACAAATGCGGATCCGTGATCTCTGCCTACCCCTCTACAGGGAATCAGGTGTGATGTGTATGTATGTATGTTATATACATACATTTACAAGCACGTCATTGAATCCCTTTCTGGGTGGACAAAACCTCTGAGACCATCGTCTTGGTCACTTATTTACATGTATATAAATCTTTTTATTCCTTTCAGAATGGGCAGAGTTTAGGATGCAACCTACACATAAATATAGAGACACATTGTTTTATCCCTTTTAGGGTGGAAAGAGTCTTGGAGACATTTTATTTATTTATTTCCATAAATGTACAATAATGTCCTAACAGGAAAACCTTTCGACTATTTGTCCAACACATATACTAAATAACATTAATACCAAAGTTATAGTATCATTAGAAAGATTGTTAGCCTATCAAGTTCCTTAGATGCCTCCTACAACATGCCAAAATGAACATCAGCTAGTTAGAATTCTTTTTACGTCCTAGACTAGCGTAGGACATAGATATATACATTTTATTGTTTATTTAAAAGAAACTCCCCCAGTGATGTAATTATACTATACATGTCAACACTTAACAGCGCACTTTTTGGTAAAATGAGTTAATTATAGAAAAAAATATATACAGTTAAATTATTATTTTTTACTGCCTCTATTGGTGTCGGTTTCATGGCGAAATGATGTATAGAACAAGTATGCAGTTTTGTGTTAATGTAGATAACATGATAAACAATAGTACATTTATGGACATTTTAAACCCATTCTTCAGCAGTTTGTAAGCAGCCATTTAGGCAGGCAATAAGTGTAGCATAGTAATATATTACAGCATCATATTCACAATTACAGATCAGTATTAGTACCTATATCTCTATTTCAAGGTGTCAGAATTATAAGATACAAACTTGCACTTCTTTTTATTACTTTTTGTATGGACAGAAAGTCAAAAATCTTGCTTACTTTTAGTAATACTATCAGAGATGTGATAGAAATTATGTCTAATATAGATGAAAGGTTTGAAGTATTTTTATATTATAAATACTTACAGGTTTATCAGGAAAATCATACATGAGCAGTCGAAATACATCATAAATTTCAGAGTCACTCGTTATAGCGTCTAAATTACGATCCGTTGCAAGACAAGCACTGCAAATATGCCGATATTCGACAATCCTTTCGGCTTCAATTTCCAAATCATTCATATTTGTAGCTCAAAAAACTGTTTCCCAAAATAATTAACTTTTTGCTGATGTAATCTTTCTCTACATAAGTATTTAAAACTTCTACATTCCTAACTTTATTTACAAATGCGAACAAAAACTAATTTTTTGCGATTTCACAAAAGTTTTTAAGTCCAAACCGAAATCATAACAAATAATAACACAATCAAGAGAAATTGACGAAATTTTGTTTCAGACATAGAACGCGGAGGCAGACAGAAAATGGCCGCTTTACAATTTATCGAATGACACTTGAACTATAACAATTACATCAGTCAAAATTACTGTCAACTCATGAAATTAAGGATGTAGAGTACCCGCCACATAAGGTGGCAGTAGCCAAACTTGGAACTAAATTTGACGTTTCCGCCATTGCGTGTTATTTTGTATGAAAGGTAAATTTAGTATTACCAGCGTTGTGTTTTTTGCCCACTCTTTGTAATTTTTATGTTTGTTAAGGGTGATTATAATAAATTGATTTCTGGAGTTTCTTGTTAGTTCTTCTCCAAGGGTCTCCGCTTAACTTCTTCTTCTCAATCGTTACGCTCTTATCAGAGCGGTCGTGGTCTTCATGACGTGGCATCTTGAGCACCCGAAATGGTTGGTGAACTAACCTCGGTAAAAATATGTAAAGACAATGCTCAGTGCCATGTTTGAAATAGTTTTTTTACATACATACATACACATCACGCCTGATTCCCTGTAGAGGGGTAGGCAGAGATCACGGATCCCCATTTGTCCCGATCCTGACAGACCACTTTCGCTTCATTGACATTCATACATTCTCTAATACACTCTCGGCGGTTATAGGTACTCCTAACGTCACCTTTTTTCAATATAGCGTCTATCTGACTGTTACATATATGTCTTATTAGGCCGGCCCCTACGTAGCCGCCCTTCCACTTCACTCATATATATTCCTTTTGTCAATATATAGTTTTTTTAATTTGTACTTAGATCATAAAATAACTTTCAAAGAGAGCTTATGATAGGGCCTATTTTGAATAAAAATATTTTGACTTTTGACTTTGGTATATTAATTTGTTTTATTTGAGTTTATAGCTCTGCAACCAAAGATCGTTACAAATGAAACCTCAATATAATGTATCGAGCCGTATGGCACAGTGAGTGCTAGTTTTGGCGTGTTTACTGGCAACACTGGATTACGCGACTGTGGCGACGCCTCCAACTGCCACCTTATGTGGCGGGTACTCTACATAGATATTTTAAATAATTACGTAAAATTAAAAATATTTTTGGCAATTATCATGCAATTCTGTCCTAGTTATTAAAAACTACTACAACAATCTAGTTTCGTTGTAAATATTGTCTTTTATAGTTGTAGCACGCCTATTCATCTTTCTTTTAAATCTAAACATGCAAGATAATCAAACCCTTATATATCACAGGCGTTAAACGGACATTTATTACTAACGCTATCTAAATCTCTCGTTTTCTTTGTTCATATATCTTTCGCTTCCATACCTACAATATAATTGTTAAAATAAGGAAATCAAAATAATGTTTTAATTTTAGTGCCTTTATACTGTTAAAAAAATAGTTTCATTGATATCTATATTTTGAACTTTAAATACAGTATTTACTATTTATATTAGCACGCTTATTAAATAAAGAGTTCTAGTTTTTATACTTATATTAAGAGCAGCATTAACTATAGGAATGATTTTAAATTACTTGTTGTCATTTAATAACAATTAAAAATATAGTTACCTACTAAGGTAAGGAAAGAAATTAATATTTAGTTTTATCCTATCGAGACTGCTTTTATGTGATTATACAGGTGGATAGTAAGTCAGAAAAAATGTCTTCGTTAAAATATTTAAATTCTTCTTTAATAGACAAAGAACTATTTAAAATTCCTTCTTTTCTATGCAGAAACAAATCAAAATAATGAAGGCAATAATTAATTAATAATTGCGTATTCTAATAATTTCGATAAGTTGAGTACAATATTTAAACTAGTTTTAAACACATGCGTCAAACTATTTAGTTGAAATATAAATGATTTATACTAAAACTATTCCATTAGTAACTCCAACTAAACATAAATCCTGACAATTAATGCGACAAACTATTTATTAAACACAAAAACAAAATGGACATTAATAATATACACTAGAGTACCCGCCACATAAGGTGGCAGTAGCCAAACTTGGAACTAAATTTGACGTTTCCGCCATTGCGTGTTATTTTGTATGAAAGGTAAATTTAGTATTACCAGCGTTGTGTTTTTTGCCCACTCTTTGTAATTTTTATGTTTGTTAAGGGTGATTATAATAAATTGATTTCTGGAGTTTCTTGTTAGTTCTTCTCCAAGGGTCTCCGCTGAACTTCTTCTTCTCAATCGTTACGCTCTTATCAGAGCGGTCGTGGTCTTCATGACGTGGCATCTTGAGCAGCCGAAATGGTTGGTGAACTAACCTCGGTAAAAATATGTAAAGACAATGCTCAGTGCCATGTTTGAAATAGTTTTTTTACATACATACATACACATCACGCCTGATTCCCTGTAGAGGGGTAGGCAGAGATCACGGATCCCCATTTGTCCCGATCCTGACAGACCACTTTCGCTTCATTGACATTCATACATTCTCTAATACACTCTCGGCGGTTATAGGTACTCCTAACGTCACCTTTTTTCAATATAGCGTCTATCTGACTGTTACATATATGTCTTATTAGGCCGGCCCCTACGTAACCGCCCTTCCACTTCACTCATATATATTCCTTTTGTCAATATATAGTTTTTTTAATTTGTACTTAGATCATAAAATAACTTTCAAAGAGAGCTTATGATAGGGCCTATTTTGAATAAAAATATTTTGACTTTTGACTTTGGTATATTAATTTGTTTTATTTGAGTTTATAGCTCTGCAACCAAAGATCGTTACAAATGAAACCTCAATATAATGTATCGAGCCGTATGGCACAGTGAGTGCTAGTTTTGGCGTGTTTACTGGCAACACTGGATTACGCGACTGTGGCGACGCCTCCAACTGCCACCTTATGTGGCGGGTACTCTATAAAAACAAAAGGACCCACATGTCCCGAGTGAAGTTAGTCGCATGTGAAAAGCTAAACTAGGAATGAGGTACCTATAAACTACTATCTTCACATTGCTGCTATTGTTCAAAGCTGCAAGGAGTAATCTATTTCATTTGCGTTTGTTTTTAGTTTATCGATAAATAAACGATCTACCGTACCTTATTTTACGAAATATTGCTAATTTCCTTATAATTTTATGATTAATTTGTAAAATAAAGCCTGTTATTAGACGATTCCATACAAATAACACGGCAAAAGCTTGAGACAAAGGTACGGTAAACAGACACTAAATTGAGTCTGTTAGTGAAATACCCGCTTCTATTTTATCGATTTTCAGCTAATCTCGTTGTTTAATGACCTTTAGATAAAGAAAATTCATACGATTGCAAAAGGTTCATTCGTGTTGAGCTAGTTATGATGTTTTTTCCAAAATGAAAGAGATGTTAGGCGGTTGTTGTGTGTGTTCCGACGAACGGGGCTGGCCCGATAATCCTTTAGTCTACTGCGATGGCAACGGTTGTAGCGTAGCGGTCCACCAAGCGTGCTACGGAATAGTCACAGTGCCGACGGGACCTTGGTTTTGCCGTAAATGCGAGTGCCGCGACTCCAAAGACAAAGTTCGCTGTGAATTGTGCCCGTCGAAATCTGGCGCCTTGAAAAGGGCAGACACGGGAGGTTGGGCTCACGTTGTTTGTGCTTTATACATACCAGAGGTTCGTTTCGGGAATGTCACGTCTATGGAACCCATTGTTCTGAGACTGATCCCGCCGGAGAGGTACAACAAGCCGTGCTACATTTGTGTGGACAGTGGGAAAGCTTCGAAAGCCGCGCTCGGCGCGTGTATGCAGTGTAATAAAAGTGGTTGCAAGCAACAGTTTCACGTGACTTGTGCTCAGAGCTTGGGACTCTTGTGTGAGGAAGCGGGTAATTACCTCGATAACGTCAAGTACTGTGGTTATTGCCACCACCATTACAGTAAGCTGAAAAGGACGGGTAACGTCAAAACCATCCCGCCCTACAAGCCGGTAGTGCACGACGACCAATCAACGGACTCTGGTGGCGAGAAGGAAGAATCAGCACCGGAAACCAAGCCTACCATCATCCAGCCTCCAGCGAAGGTCAAGTCTAGCAGTCGCAGACCGTCCACATCCAAAAGTCCAATCAAAACGGAGAGCAAGCCTTCACCGGTGCCGGAAACAGAATCCAGTGCTCCGTCTCCGAAAACCATTGTGAAATCAGGTGCCCCCTCACCAAAACTGAACGCTCCGTCCCCTAAGGTCAGCATGCCTTCACCAAAGACGAGGATGCCATCACCGAAGATGACCATGTCGTCATCCAAGATACAACCTCCAAAGACACCTAATCCACCGCTATCGGATCCTATAAAACCACCCGAGCAACCTCCAGTGGTTTCCATGGCATCGGCACCTGTTATCACAACTCCTTCGTCTGCAGCTCCGAACGTCATGTCCACCGAGTCTGTGTCGAGCACGTCAGTAACTGCGGTAGAAGATCTATCCTCAAAACCCGTCTCTTACATAGAATCCATGATAACCAACGCCAACGAGGAACCAAAACAGGCAAAGAAACGTAAAGTGTCCTCCGCTTCGACCACCCCAGTTGATTCCGTTGAGAATTACGTCCTGATGAACACGTCCAAGTCGCTAGAAGACATGAGTTCGGATATCAAGATAGATATGTCTGAACCCACTACGATGAAACGTCCCATGAGTCACAAATACTCATCCGGGACTCAAAGTTTAGACCAGCTATTAGAACGTCAATGGGAACAAGGATCCCAGTTCCTAATGGAGCAAGCTCAGCATTTCGATATAGCGTCCTTGTTATCCTGTCTACATCAGCTTAGAACGGAAAATGTACGCTTAGAAGAGCATGTGACAAATTTGTTGCAACGTCGAGACCATTTGCTAGCTGTTAACGCCAGACTTGCAATACCTTTGAACACGCCAACGGAGAATTCGTGAGTGAAGGACCTGTATCGTTTGTTACATCTCTTCTGTGACTACTAAGTAAGTTAGTTACTAAAATTCATGCATCTGTATACTGTAATATCGTACAGTTTATGCCAAATGAAATGAGACCTTGAACCTGAATGAATCCTGAATGAGTGATCATATGATGGTGTGATACGTTTTTCATTTCACTATCAAAAATCTTTATTAAGCATTTCATGTACTTTTATATCTACCTGAGGTTCAAATAGTACTAAGGAAAACTGTATTATTGATTCACCTCACAAGGAACATGCATAGTGTCATCATTAGACAGAATATGTAACTACAGTCAACGCTAAAAGTGCAGTCCCAGTAACTTTTTATAAGGTTTACGTAAGAACAAAAGAGAATATTTCACATTTCGAAGCACACAAACGTATAGTAGCCATGACAATGCATAGTGGCGCCACTGGAACTGCGCTTTTAACGTAGACTGTATTTGTTACTGTCGTTATCTATATGTTGTCTCTTTATTGGGCAAGATTAATACAAACTTAATATGCCATTATTGCTAGCATAAGCTATATTAGTTTTGCCAATAAATATATGGTTATTGCTACTATCATATGTAAATTACAGGTCTCATTTCTTATGGACATGAACTGTACAGCTCAATGTCAATATAATTAAGGATTTATGGATTTTAAGTGTACATTTTTAGTGAAACTTCTCTATGGTAAAATGTACTAGTAGGATATCTTACCAATTCTCAAAGCAAGTAAGTCCTTGCCACTAGTTGACTAGTTAAAAATAAAAATTGGGTTTAATGTGACCATATACCGTTATTCTGTATTGACTGAACCTCTGACAACCTCGCACTAGTTATGTGTGATTACAATATTATGATTAAGCCTGTAAAAAGAATTGCCAAGTTGCTATTATTAAGCTGACAAAGTAATTTTAAAATATTTGTAGAGGATTCTTAATATCTCACTTTTTAATACTAATATTGCACAGAAAGAGCATGTATTAAAAAGTTTGCGTGAAAGAGATTTGGTCAAGGTGGCGATCAATAGTCTCTTTCCATTTCATTGGTTATGTCATCATAGCACCTGGAGAAACCGATAAACATAATATATATATATATATAAAAAGCATACTCGCTACGGTTGTCATGCCTGTGAAACCCGTTTAGTGGTATCTCAAAGAATATACAATTTCTCCTATGTATCATTGAAACAAAAATCTGCATCCTAAATTTGTGACAAACAGTTTGTTGCCTTTTATCAAAAGTTATGATTTTGTCTTTATCGGTTCTTCGAGGCGCAACGATGATGTAGAGTTTCATTACCAATGCAATTTTGAGTATGCATTATGTAAAATTGTTTGAAACAACATCACTTGTACATGTAATAGTCAGTACTAGTTCATAACTATGGATCTACCACAGTTACAGTGGGTACTGGCTATTTGGGGCCGAAGCTAATCATTTTAGACAAAATCATAGGTTATTAGAATCACAATTGCAGTTCAATGGTGTGAAATAGCAAAAGTATCATTTCACCATTATAAAACACACTTCAACAATCATAAACCCTTATGGAATGGTTAGAGTAAGTTCATTCTATGACCTCATTTTAACATAGCCTGATTACAATGACTATGTTAGTCACAAGCTTAGACTGCCTCAAAATGGTAAAATTGTGACTGATTTTGTTATGTTATGAAGTATTTGTTTTAAAATTCTTTGTTCCTGTTTAGTTTTAGTTAAATATTGTTTGTAATGTAAGTGGTTTTTAGTTAATTCCATACATGGGTATGTGTTTAAAGGACTAAAGATAAACGGTAGGCAATCAATCAACATTACACTTCTTTGATTCCTATATTCCCAAGTTCCCAATTTCATCAGTGATAAAGTAATGATCTCTCTCTTTACTTTGTCAAGGGATATCCCCAAGGTCCATCAAGCATAAATTGAATTGAATATTGGACTAAATAGCTGCAAAATGACTATGATCATTTTGTCTCTTTAATGATTCATACATACATACACATCACACCAGGGACCTAAATCCACTAATGCATTTAAGCACAAACACAGTTCAATATCAGATCAGTAATAGTGTGAAGTTGGTAGTGGATAAGCAAATTTGATGTTTTTGGTGATTTCAATGGTGAATTTTGATACTTGCTAATTGACTACCAGCTTCACAATATTACTGATCTGATATTGAACTGTTAATTTGCAAAAAGCATTAGTAGAGTAAGGCAACTGTTTCCCTGTAGCGAGGCAAGCAGAGATCCACGTCTGTCCCGATTCTGACAAACTACTTTCGCTTGCGATGTAGGTGATTGCCTGACTTTAGGGATATGTTATGTTATATTATATTTCAAACATGTTGTTTTGTGTTTTACATAACTAGTACTTACTGGTTATATGAGTGTTTCATTTTAAACCTAGATTTTAATGCTGTACATACTTTTGTTATTTAATCATCCAACAACAATAAAATATGTCTTATACTAGCATATACTACTATAAGATAAAATATTATCTAATGTATGTATAAAGGTATAGAATTGGTAAAATAATTTGCATAATACCTCAACATTTTATGTATTAGATTTTATACAAATGTAAAGATTAAGCATTCTTTTAGCAACAATATGTTAGTAAATTGGTGTCTTAATTCACATCCTATAAGAATAGTTTTTGAATGTTCTTGGAAACTGAAAGCAATGTTTATGTATTTCAGAAACAAATGCACAGTAGGCTACTAATCTATTTTAGACCTAAGTGTTGTACAAAACACTATGTATCCTTAAACGTTCTGTAGGTAACATTAATTTTATTAAACAGAGGCCC
>JAMBLF010001684.1:0-53921 GCA_030578115.1 Leucoptera coffeella
AATTGCTTGTAGCTTTTGGTTTTGGTTTGAGGTAGATTGTAAAGACAGTATAAAATCTTGCAACGAGATTACTTATCCCATATCAATGCCGGATATTATCCAACTCTTTTTGCTGAGTATGTCGCGGATTATAATAGTTTTATCTCAGTATTGACTTACTTTAAAACGGGAATCGAAAAGAAAAAATATATACAACTAAAAGATTCATAGGATTAAATTAAACGAATTCATGGAAAACTTTGTATCAATTTCACATTACAGCCCGTTGGCCATATTTATACATTTATAGTCATTCAGCCTATATACCACATAAACCCAGCTTATCCTGCCTTAGTTATTAAAGCAGCGGTAAATTTTAATATTATAATGAATGCATACCTCTGTAATCATTGATGGCAACCACCAAAGTGAGAGTGGAACCCAGCGGGACAATGCCAGAGACTGGCGGCGCCCAAGGACCTTTTCCAGCTTGGATCTCCATCCAGCAGTCGACATTGTCACCTGGAAATTATTTAGCAGTTGTATTAAAAGATATTTAAACCAAAACATTAGTTTTGTTTATATTAAATAAATCTAACAATGTGTCACAGTTAGTTGTGAAATAGATGTTATGAAACAAAGAGGCTTGCGATCAACTGGAGTTAAAATTTTAGACGCTTGCATGCATTAGCTATATAGTAAATTGAATTCAAAAGAATCTTATCAGTCTGATCATTGATGAAAAAATGGTTTGTCAGGATCGGGGATCAAGTTTGAGGATCCGTGATGTCTACCCCTACTCCTCTACAGAGAATCGAGCGTGATGTGTATGTAGAAATGTATGTTAAGAATCTCTGTACTACGTTTCAGAAAACTAATAATCAATGTACATAATTATATTACATTCACAAGTGTTTCTATCACAGTCTGTCTATCTTTGATGGGTTTATAGCCACAGAAAGAGTATTTTTGACCAGATAGTATACATCTATGATGATAAGGAATGAACTGATTGCCTATCCCGAGGCATAGGTAGGTTTTCTCAGTATTTTTCCTCTTCAACACTGACTGTCCGTAAACTGACAAATGATTTTGTGATTAATGAAATGTTCATTTAAATGAATGATAAGCACATCGTGACAGTTATTTGATTGATATTTGTTTCGTATTATAACAGCACTAGCGAAGCAAAGTTTAAGGAAAATATTTTGAATGAAATGAACCAAACAATCACGTTAGTTTTACAATTTCTAGTCTCTAATATTTGGTTTGAACTAGAAAAATGGCGTCTTAGTTCATTAAATCGGTTACTATTAATAGATTTAATAGTTTGCAATGAAGGAAAATTCATGAGAAGATATAACCATGCGTTTAATTATGTTCGTAAAATTTATAAAATTTCATACGTACAGATATACACCTAGCATTACCAATGGAATAGATAGAGACTACATATCGTCACCTCGAACGATCCTGACAAATTCCTCTCATTTACACACAGTAAGCTTCCCATGCATGGTATCCTGTCGTTTTGCAAACGCTTAGTATGTGAATCATTCCCCTATACTTAAGTACATTGTAAGTTCGTATAAACGTTAATCCCTATAATATTCTTGTAACTTCAACACAAAAACAAAAAAAAACTAATATTTTCCCGTATGATTACGGATTACAGTTACTCAATGCATCAGTATTTACCCAACCCAATACCAGTACATACCTCGGAAATCCAGCTGTACCACATCCAGGTCAGCGATCACCATCGGAGGCTTAGAGGCTGTCTTCTCGTAGTCATTGAACCATTCGCAGCGAAGCCTCTTCGCCTCATCCCATACTTCGAGCAGGTCTTTGTCGTATTGAACCACTACTGTGTTCTCGTAGAACTGACCGTGTAAGTCTGGAAGTAAATAAATAAGAAATAAAATAAAGAATTCGTATTTGAGATTTGTATAGAAGCTATCGTTTTTATGCTGGGCGATTATGTACATCAGAAATTTATCAATATATACATACATACTCATATTCACGATTCTACATCCCTGGAGGGATGGGCAAAGACTATCGTTCGCCACTTGGACGGTCCTGACAAATCTCTTTTGCTTCACTCACACCCATTAACCTTTTTGATCATTCTTTGTATGAATTTATATATATATATATGTTTATATATATATTGTTAAATCCGGCAGGGGTTGAACTATGTATGTTTATATAACAACTGTAAATATACATCTAACTAAACAATATTATGCTCATAAAATGAACCATTCTGTTGCAACTTTCGTATGATTGCGTTATCACAATCCAAATCCATACGAGTTAGTCTACCATAACGGAAATACAATATAATAACGCAATATAAATACGTAAAACTACAGTTATAAGTATCACAAATTATCCCATATAACACATTTGCGGTTGCATCTCATCAAAGCAACAGAAATCAATATCGCATAGGTTACCATTAAGAATAGTTTCAACAACTCTGACCTATAGGTAAATACCTGACCATCTTCATTACTGAATATCACGTTTTCACGGTACAGCTAAACAGCAACCCTATTTTCCTAACCCTAAAACACATATTTCGAAAGCACACACCAATATCCAGCGGCCGATAAAGTCGAAAGTCGCTTATGAAAAACAGGAAATGTAACACGGTAAAGGGAGGCGACTCGCAGACGAATGGCAGAGGATCTTGGACCTTATGTGAGCAGTAATGTCGTATGACGGGTGGCGATTCCGAGAAACAATGGCGAGTGGTTCGTGGAATGAGCGGGACCGGTGGTGGCCGTTACGACTGCGCGCACAAGCATGGGAGTTAAGCGATTAGATACGGCGATTATTTGAAACAGATGTATATTACCTGCACTGATTTATTGACTAGTAGATACATTTCTTTTCAGCATGTGAAGGTGAATAATGAAAGGACTAATAAACTATCGTTAAAAGTCATAGACATAGCCATAGTAAAGTCAAAGCATGTTAAAAGTGAACGAAGAGATGTCTTTGAGGTTTTATCTATTCAGAAAGGATTTCAATATCGTAAGTGTGTATCGGTGAATAATTATAATAAATAGTAGCTATGCATGTAGTCAGTTGTTTGAAGGTTACCCTTCTTCTTAACATAAGATGGATTTATCTTGAAATGAATGTATGTTATAGTATTCTTAAGGAATATTGATATATAATTGCTAGACCATCGATTCACAGATTCCATTCATCCCTACTGGTATTTCATTTTAGTCCCAAAGGCCAGGATGTTTAAATTTCAATAATAATCGCTCCACGCTCATGCCTTTGCAAAACTCACACTCGCTGTATCGAGGATAACACTAGGAATCGGCTTGGTAAAAACTGACCTAACCTAATTACCGCCTCTGATCGATGCCTGATCCCGTACAGCTACTTGCAACATGGTTGCATCGAATGCGATTCGATTCGATTACCTCCTCAGTAATTTATTGATTGAAGACTATTCGAGCTGCGATTCGATTCGAGAAATCGAATCGGCAACTCGGTGGGTACCCTAGTGACATTTATTACGGGTACTGTACTTTAATTGAATGGATGGTGTAAAGTAACTGTGTGTAGTATTATAAAACGACAGGACAAAACACATAAACGACTTAATAGAAAATACAAGTTTCTGCCATTCAGTTGTTAATCGAATTATAAAATAATTGTGTAACATTATTAAAGTATTTCTCAATTTTTTTTATACCACTGATGAAGTTATCAATACCTCGAGGCATTTCAGATCTGCATAAAATAAATTTAATATCTACAACCTTCGGTAGTGTACAATTGTAAATTATACGTAAGGGCTAAGGATTGGTTGACACCATTAAACTATTATAGCAAAATTGCCAAACTTTATGTAATCCAACCTATTTTAAAATCACACATGATGTTGTAAAACCAGTACTACACGTGTGTGAATGAACTTAAATTTTATTTAATATCAGATTTCCATGCTCAATTTTTCTCAATAAATTCGATTAGATCATTCAAAAGATACCGCATACCGATAGCTTGTAAAACGGAATACACTCGGAATAAAGCGGTGAATTCTGCCAAGCGTTTTCGTACAATCGCAAATGGTTGAGGAAAACATGATAAAGTGCGATTTTATAATACCCCGCGGCACGTTGTGATTATCGTGAAGGAATGACCACACAAGATGTATTCGCGCTTTGAAATCGCCTATGTATATTACCTTTAGGTGCTTTTAGTATGTGCTAAACATATCCATAATGCTCATAGAAATGGAGATAATCTCGCCGCATAGAACATTGGTTACAAGTTAAGGGAAAGATCTAATGGCTAATCGTTGGTGGCCTCGTGTGATGTGCCGCGCAAAATGTACCAACAATTTATTCTACTCCACGACCACTATTAGGCTCCGATTTACGATTTAAAACTATCGAACAATAGTTTTTTGAAATGTTATTATATTTCTAATAAGCTGTAAATTAGATACTCTGAGATACAGAATCGATTCACTTCCTTAATACAATGAGTTCGATTAGATGAGGTACAGTTTCTGCTTTTTGGCAGACCATTAACGTAACATTTCTCACTTTCCAACCCCACGCTACGTAACAATCACAGCGTATTTTTAACGCTTCTAGAGGCTAACTCGTTAATTGCAGCTGTTGGTATGAAGATGGCGACACTAAGAATGGGCACGGCCACACTTAATAATAATAGTACAGATGCTCGGAGACAGGCAATAAGCGCTATTTCCCAGAGAATGCGCGGAAACCGAGGCTGAAGAAAATGCGGGCTATTCCAACGTGGAAGGCCTAGCATGGTGGCGGCGATTTTTTGGGAATTAACGACAGGTATATGCACGTGTCGTGAGAACAAAATGGAATGATAAAGTCAAATTGAAGAGCATGTATGAGAAGATTAATGGGTGTGAGTGAAGCAAGAGAGATTTGTCAGGATCGTTCCAGGTGGTGATTGAAAGGCTCTACCTATCCCGTGTGAAACAAAAAGGTGTGGATATGCGTATGTAGAGTCAAATTGACTGGAAATTGGGATTATTGCATAAACGTGTAATCTTTTATTCTAATCTTAATGAATTTAGAGTAGGAAATGATAACAATATGAGATTAGAGTACCAGGTTGTTTCAACTTAGACAATTTTCATCATAAACTCTGATAAATTACTAAAATGTAAACAGAATGTAAATGTAAACTGAAATGTGACATTTTAAACCTAACAATACAGGACACATTCATAACGCAATACCGACTGACTGACTGATTAGGCCATTTACCTACGTAGACCTGTATTATTACTAAACACCACAATTCTCTCCTCAAGACAATCGAATAAACATATTTCAACCGCCAATTCAGCCAAATTATTACTTGTTCCCCGTAAACAGCTATTGTTCTCCTTCAAAACAACAGTAAAAACCGCGACACCCATGCTAGTAAACCACCATTCAGTAGGTCTATTCATTTACCTCGTAAACCAGCCGCAGCGCTCTTCAGTCCGACCACAGCTTTATGATTGTACTGGCTTTGGTTTTAGGACAGTTGCTTATAACCTAATATTATGGCATTATACCTTTACGTCACCTCTCTATTCGGTCATAAGAGATGATACAGGTGATAAGAGTAGATTTTCGTGCTAATAAACTAAGAGAGAGATATTATGGTAAAAGTGTGGTTAAACGTCAATAGTTACTACAATATTGAATCCATGGCAACGAAGAAATTTATATCATTTGTTTTAACTCTGCACAGAAGATTTTGGGGACAATATCCTTGGTCAACTTTGACGGTAATTAGAGGTAATAGCATTTATAGCTTATAAAATTAGCATTACGTAATTAGGTCCCTTATCCCAAGTCCTTCAAAAGTCTATAAGTCCTCAAAAAGAAAGGTAGTAAGAATCGCCCATCCATCCATTCCATTTTCATCTTACGCCATTGAAGGAGATATAAAATTTCTCTATCACAGTTACGTTGGCCACATGTCAAGACGTCACCCCAGGCTACTCACGTTGCGAAGGTCCAGCGATTTATGCTACTCATCATCAGGGAAATTGTCAAGCAATTTAGCCAAGTGGTGTGTAATTTTGAAATGGGAATAACGAGTGTTATGACAGATTTGTTGAATGGCTCCATTGCGGAGTGCATTGTGATGTAAATCGATGATATTAATTTTTGGTTGTGATAAAACGTTAATAATAAACTGAGGTAAGCTAAGATATTATGTTGTACTAATTTAAGACTACACCCTAGCCGAGTGGTGATAATTGTCAAATGCTCTATCGGCTGTCTCAAACCAATACCTAGTAAATACTATTCAGAAAATTTTACAGGAGAAACAAATGAATCTAAATTACGTCTATGTCAAAAAGTGTAAAGTTTTAAAAGTTTGGTTCCGAGTACGTTAGAGTAGCCAGTATTTTTGCGTTTGACGTAGTTTTATGTTATATTACGAAAGAACGAAATAACCGGTTAAGAAAACTAGATGTCTGTTACTAGGTTTTGGTTTAGAATAGCCACTATCTGGTGATTATGTTACGGTGTGCCTTTTTCATTGCATATCGTATGTAACGATTTGAAAACTAGAGGTTCCTAGGCGCACTTTTAGGAAATAAGTTATCTACCATTACCAATCTTCCTAAATTCCTGTCACTAACCTTCACATACATTACTCACAGGCTAATGAGGCAAAGAAGATCTTCGGCCCATTTAGTCCTTTAAATACCTTGAGGGACTAAGGTAGTAATTCAATAATAGTAATTTAGGACACTGTTACACCAATTGAACTAGCCCCTAGGTAAGTTTTAAAACTTGTGTTAACGGTACTAGTCCATATATAGACAAACGCGTTCATGACCATTAACCCTACCAGCGATAGTCAGAGGTTCAGGTGTCCATCCCCGCAATTGCGAAGGTAGTAATTCTATGGCCACCTCGAACCCACGTGTTAACCAGATAGTTAGTACTCAATGTGACAGGTGCTAAGCCATGTCGCCATTTACAAGTACTGACTATGACCTGTTCGGGGAACAAGTAGGTTTCCTCACGATGTTTTCCCTCACCATAATATTCTACGTATTTCGTAAATGTATTTTTTATTACGAAAATGTACATAAAAATTCATTAAACTTCATTTCCATTGGTAAATGCTCAAGCGGGATTTAAACCCTGTACCCTCGACACAGACTCAAGCCCTAAACAACTGAGCTACGTCGAATTCATGTTAACCAATCGCGCCACGGAGGTCGTCAAGTACGTACTATAATGTATGTAAAATAATCCATCTTGGGCAGAACTCTATTCATTCTCATCCGATTGTGCGATGTACTAGTACATATCATAGAAGACATATAACAGTCAGATAGACGCTATATTGAAAAAAAGGTGACGTTAGAACTACCTATAACCGCCACGTGTGTATGAGAAGATGTATGAATGTCAATGAAGCGAAAGTTGCCTGTCAGGATCGGGACAAATGGGGATCCGTGATCTCTGCTTACCCGTCTACAGGGAATCACGCGTGTGTATGTATATCATAGAAGCTGATAGTAATTATAACTGTTCTATGGTCAGTGCGCTTTTTGTTCACAACTATGCTCTGCTATAACGTACCGGATAAGGAAACTCATTTACCTTGCTGAATAATAAATCTTCTCGAACACACATTTATCAAGCCCTTTTTCCTGTAGGAGTGAGCAGATTAGTTACTGCCTCTTAATGTCTCATCCGCGCATACCACTTTTACAGCACTAACATATTTACATCAACACATACGACTATGCTATACTATATGTCCAGTACTAGTGTGCAACATAAAAAGCTAACTAGCTGCCGTTCTTTCCTAGGAGGCGCCTAAGGGACTAGGGGTAAAAATAATCTATTGGGAGATGGGCTAGCAACCTGTTGCTTATGATGCATTATTACATCGCAATCCTAATATTCATGCTAAAAAGTGACCTAGGATATATTATATTTCAGAGGTTCTGTCCACCCTGAAAGGGGTTAATGGAAGTGAAAGTATATATATATCTATGTATATACGCCTATATGGCAAAGTCAGACATAATTATACTACATCAGCCATATTCTTATCTTCAAATAGACTGCACCCAGCTTCATTTCTTGAGTAATGAGATACATCAAAATAATATGGGGATAAAATATCACAAAAAAAATATTTGGCAAAGAATAAATTTCATACAAAAATATTCTATACGCATTTTCAGAGATTATACAAGTAACACACACATTGTTAATATTCTTAATAAACATTTCAATATCCCTTTTTACCCTTAGTAATTAGATATTTTAGGGGACGTGAATAGTATAATACGTATACGTTCACGTACCTTGTTTCTTTTAGGTCGGACAGAACCTCGAAGACACTACAATATCTCCTAGGTCACTTTTTAGCATAAAATTCATTCATTTATAGTTTAAAAATGTATATTTAATGACTAAAATCCTTCTCAATGTTAGACAAAATACTCCGAACCAAAATACAACATCAACTGTTATCAACTTCCCACATTAAGCTGCGTTTACAGTAAACAACAACATTGTAAGTTAGTAGTGACCCACTATACCAACCACTTATTCTGTTAGCTCAGACTCTTGTCCTATTGGTCACAGTTGGCTGATATAGACATTATGGTTTCACGGCTTGAACGTGCCTAAATAGGTGACGGGGAAACGCGTACAATGTTTACAGAGGTACTTGAACTACTAACTAAACTATATACGTGTTGGTGATTGTAAAATGCACATTGAGTCATAATTAACTCATCTGTATTTTCATGGCATTAAAAAATGGATTTTTTGTAGTATTCCTTTATAGCTAGGCTAGCAACCTGTCGCATATGTTCCATATAATATCACAACCCAAATATTCATACTAAAAAGTGACTTTGAAGATATTACGGCAAGGTTCTGTCAACCCCGAAAGGGATTAGATGATGTAAATCTATGTGTATTTATGTGTAGTATTTCTTTATAAAAACTATATATAAATTGCGAAATAACTGGTACAATAACGGAAATATATTCTTAGGATGTCTTATTTGTATTCTTTGCGATTTTATCTCTAAATATAGAACAGTTTCCTGAAACAGCCATATGTATATTACCAGAATAATTAATGTTCTGCTGAAGGCTTACATTGTAAGTTTTATGCGATGGAACCAACGGAATTGACAATACCACACGATTTCTCAACAAGTAGAATAAATTTCTAAAGAAAGTGGTGATATTCAATCTTATTGTCAAATTTTAGAGGACATTATAAACCATTGAATATGAAATCTCTTGCACTGTGAATACATTATATTTTATGTCAAAAAAGTCAGATTACTAAATACTTGAAACAAAGTAATCTTTGACATAAACTAACCTGGTTTAGTGCCGCATTTGGCGTACGCTATCCTAAACGTGAAATAGGTTTGGCCGGTAGATGGAGGCACGTAGATGCAACGAGGATCGCCATGTTGACCTGCAATTAAAAATTGTTATGTTAGAAGAATAAATAAATTTTTCAGTGTTTACTAAGGGCTAGAGTGGTACGCTGCACTAAGTACACGATCATTTATATTTACGTTTTAGGGATTATGCATCTTACTGGTATGGAATTTAAGTATTGCAAATTTCTGAAATCATCGTTTCTATACGACATTTTGTCAATTAATCAGTTACTAAGTTCTATTTGTAATTAGTTTGGGTATTCTCATTTCGCACTAATTGTGGAATGAATACGCGATGCTGTGTTTTGAAAGCCTATGGTGTTTTGGTCATATTGTGCCTGTTAGTGTGAATGATGAAACAATTTTATTATATATCTTTTCTTTAGAATAGTTTAGATTACGTCTAATAAGTAAATATTTATTAGACGTAATCTAAACTATTCTAAAGAAAAGATATATAATAAATTGGTTTTGTCATTCACTCTAACAGTCGAATATGTCCAAAACACCTTTCTTTTATCTCTCATGATAATACAGTGTGGTATTTCAAAGATTCCCAGAGAAGTAATAATGTAGGTGAATTTTCTTTTTATGTAAATTAATTTCTATAACTTATGACTCATAAAGCTGAGACAAGTATCAATTTGCATTCATTTACTATAAATCGTCTACGAGTTTTATGGAATACCTTATTAATAATAGACATTTCTACAATGGTGACACAATTAACTATGAATAGGTCTCTTGAAATCAAACGTATCGAAAACCAATTAAATACTCGTAAGTTATGGTGACTGTTAAAAAATAGATATTACTTTTATGTACTTATACCATATAGTTTTTGGGCTGAACCAAATGTTTGTTTTGGGCTATGTTAGCAGAATTATAAATCTTAGATCACAGATAGGGCATGCTTCTAAGATTTGGACGAAAGTAATAAATATACGTGAAGTAATAGGACGGGCAGATTGACGCCATATTAAAAAAGGGTGACATTAGAAGAATGTGTATGAGGACGTGTATGAGTATCAATGAAGCGAAAGTTGAGGAGGTGTATGAACGGAACAACGGAGTCCGAACAGACGGGGATGTGTGATATCTGCCTAGATCTCTTCAGGTAAACAACCATGGTGTGTGTATGTAGATGACAGATCCACCATTTAGAAGCATTCATTTCTTTCTAGACCTTTAATGGCCTCCACAGACTATCTAACGTCCCAGACTAGCGGTTAAGCCAAATGTTGAACTAACGGTTACTCAGACGAGTTGAAAATTTAAAACAATAAATTAACAACTAATTACTCGTTCCTAATAACGCGCTTGTAATTAACTTTGAAGTAGTGGTAAGTTACGAGATACTTATCACGTTTTTGGCAGATGATTATTAATGGTTTTTACTTGTACCTGCCGACTTTGAGATTACTTATACAGTATTAGTTATAAATTTATATTTTTGTATGAAAATATAGAAATTTTGTGACTGGGAAAGTATTTTATGTAGTTCTTCATATTCAACTTCATACTACAAACAAAAAATCGACAAAGTTTAAAATGTCAAAAAGTTTTGTAAATACTGAACTTTAGTAACAAAATACCTTTGTATAGATTAATACCACAAATTTCCCTTTGAAAACATGTATCTCTTTATATCTTAATGAGTATAATTTTACCATTTGTACCTTTTAGCCACCTGTCACATTCTATCCAACTCGCAGACGAGCTGGGTCCATAAATAACAAATTCTCGCTAATATATGTATTGAATAGAAATAACTCAGACAGAATCGTTCCTGTGATTCCACTGAGGAAGTCGTAAAGCGCAACTTAAAAGGCAATAGCGTTTATTGAGTGCCAATTAGAATACTCCGGATTTCTAGGCGGCTAATTCGTGTGAAAGGTGCTAGCGGTCTAGACGTTTATAAGCACTAGACTCTCGGCAAATATACTGGTGTTGGACTATTCAATAAATGTACACTTCGTAAACGTGCAGGGCAGTCAGAAGATGGCGTGTCTCTTTTTAATATTGAAATTGAACAATGAAGTTTTGAAAAGGGAACAAGGTAGAGTAAATTTGTTTGTATACTCCATGGCGACTGTGAAATTATTTAAAGTAAATTATTACTAAGTACATGCATTAATTATTCCGATAGCTTCCTGCTTTTACAAGAATGCTAATTCTGAAAAATCTGTACCTTCTGTATAGACTTAGTTATAAAATACGTTGTCTTCAATGATATAACTGTAAAAAAGAAATACGTATATCACAACGTGATTTCCCATTATAAGGGCCTTATTCAATTTATATGTTTTAAATGAATGACCGTCATTCTAGAGGTCCATTCCTCATGATTTATCATGTGATAGACGTGATAATTCGTTTCGAAACTGCTGTCGATTCGTTAAGGGGACACGTGAGGTGGTCTGAGTGTGTTAACTTGTTTTTCTTCATTAGAAAACAAAATGATCGTATGTTTAGCGTTAGTCGTGCTTTCATCCTGAGATAATTATAGGAGTTAATGAAATCCACAGTTGAATGGAATTACTTAAGCAATCAGCTGCTACGTATCCATCTATCTTTACTTACAAAAATGTTTTTTTGAATGAAGAGATTTAAGGACGTATATTTACAAAATATGTCAGATCGAATCTCTACAATTAAGAGTCAAATAACTTAGTGATGAGCGAAAGTATACAGAAACCTGTACTAAATAGAGCATAGGTACACTTGTAAGACATGTGAGCACCAATAGAAAGAAAGTAATTAAAACCCTAATTTAGCACCGGCACATAAAAAGGTTACCCCAGTCGTTCGACCTACTTAGTCAACGAGCGAAGACAGTGGAACGGCCATTCATAGGTAGACACTGTTCATATATTAGGGCCTTTTCTTATAGGGACACGTGGTGAATAATATGCACGATGCGCTATTGAAGAATAAAATTTACCGTAGATTTTAGAACGCACGTTTGTTCGTTTAATGTTTTAAGTTGTATTTAGCAGAAGAAAATGGGCTATAGAGGTGGTAGAAATTGAAAGATAGTTACATACGATTTGCAATATGACTTTCAAGAGGCATGTTCTGTGCCTATCGCGTTCAGAATGTGATGTGCATGCAGTGAATATATTATTACGTGCATGAGTCCAGCGAAACGATTAATTAGTTATCTTAAGCGAATCTATTTGGGATATATGAATATATGTAAAAAAACATATAATTTTAAAACGTATACGTTTATCACACATTTGGTACGCTAACAGATTAAAAAAAATTCCAAGAAGTATTCAAAATTTATATAAATCTATAATTTTTATCCAATATAAGTGCAGTAATAGCACATTTATTTAACGTCGAGATAATATATTAATAAGTAATGAGTGGCACTGGTTGTCTTAAAACGATGACTGTACAGTTCGTGCTAGATATTTAGTTCATGAAAGAAAAGAAATGTAAAAAACTCGCAATTCATACAAAAAACACTACGTCATTTAATCAGAAACTGCATTTACAATGCTTTAAATCCGTAGAGCCATAGCCCCGTAAGAAGCCGCCCTACCAATATGATCCGTCATAATTGCACAGTGAAACTTTTGTAGCAATTAAATAGAGCTGATGCGAATGATGCGCGCACAATTTCTTACATGTTTTTTTCGCTCTACATACACAGGCACTAGACGTGTGAATGTATGGGTGCTTCAGAGACAATTTGTTGGCTTATTTGTCTTCTCTTGTCTAAGCGTGTTATTCTGAACTTTTATCAATTTGAACTAATGTGGGAACTGGCGTGTAAGCTATGTGATTTGTAAGCGATAGTAGGTATTTAGTTTGATGGGGATCTCGCATACAAACTCTTTTCTTATACGATATTTTCGCTCCTATTATGTTATAATAGTATTTAAATTGTGTGATGTGACGGAATAACATGAAGTGCAAACGCCATGGCATCAGTGTATGTACTTGAGCCGACATAACCTTAGTGGTGAAGGGTTTATAAGAATTAAATAAAAACCTTTAGAAGACACGATCCCCTCGAATGGATGTGAGAAGGTGAGGTGGACATCCATATGGTCCTTCCCACACATGACTTCTAGGGACTGGATGACCGGCATGCCATCTGGACGGTCCACTGGCCATAGCTCCCCCGATAGAGGCCGTATCTGGAACAAAGAAATGTATAATCACTACATAGTATAAAACAAAGTCGCTTTCTCTGTCCCTATGTCCCTTTGTATGCTTAAATCTTTGAAACTACGCAACGGATTTTGATGCGGTTTTTTTTCAATAGATAGAGTGATTCAAGAGGAAGGTTTATATGTATAATAACATCCATTAAATAGTGGAGTAGGCTATATATTTTATACCCGTGCAAAGCCGGAGCGGGTCACTAGTTATAAATAAATCAGTATGGAAAATATCGTTCAATTCAATTCAAAAAGACGAAAACATTCTAATGTTTAGAGTAAGAAAAAAAAGACAAACAACAAACGCGTTCACGACCATTAACCCTTGCGGGGTAGTCAGAGGTTCAAGTGTCAATGTCCGCAATTGCGAAGGTAGTAATTCTATGGCCACCTCGAATCCACGTGTTGACCAGATAGTCAGTACTCAAAATCCAACTTATATTACTTAGAAGTACCTATAACCGCCGAGTGTGTATGGGAGTGTGTATGAGTGTCAATGAAGCGAAAGTGATCTGTCAGGATCGGGACAAACGGGGATCCGTGATCTCTGCTTACCCCCATACAGGGAATCAGGCATGATGTGTATGTATTTATGTAAAATCTAACTTGGTTTGATTTTGACAGAATTAACGCTTTATCCACAAAAAGACATGATATAATATAAAAATGCTAATACCTTAAGAATGTAACGAAATGCGCCATAAAATCGAATTTTACGTATATATGAGTATGTTGTCGAATCAGAATCAATATTTTATATATACATAATATATATGACATGGAACAATCTACATTTTTAAGTATACATTTACCGAGAGCGGAGATCTTTACACATATTTGATATTCATAGACAGAATAAATATCAGAATCTTGTAGTAATACTAGCGGCAATCTAATCCGACCTAAGAGGAGATCTGCACGTAATCCGTAACAGATAGGTAGGTAACTTGTCACTAATCGCTAAGTGTAAGGTACGATTGAATTAATACAGCTTTGCTTAGCCAAGCGTGCCAGGATGTTAAGGCTTTGGTATCAATAGCATTAATTTATGTATGGAATAAATGTTACGTGGGGCGGCCTAGTAAGGAATATGACTATGAGATATACGCCATATTGAAAAAGGGTAACGTTACAAGTACCTGTAAACAGCAAAGTGCATAAAAAATAATGCGAACGTGGTTTATCAGGATCGGGACAGTTGGGGATACGTAATATCTGCTATGTACTATACAGGGAAATGAGCGTGATATGTATGTATGTAATGTATGAACCATGCAATATGTAGGCACATACACTACGAGCTTCTAAAATCATCTGCGTGTTTATAAACTCCGAAACCCAACATATTTGTAAATATTTGGACACCTTTGTCAGAACTAATCTGGTTGTCACGTCATTGATAAAAAATATTGGTGAAAGGTTCATAATCCTGGTCCCCATGCAATATAATAAATTTAAAAAATCTAGAAGAGTAGTAAGTCCATGATCCAGAATCACTCAAGAGCTAGAAGCTTATCACATAACAGTAAATGGACAGGCATTTTGAACTAATTCTCAAATTATGAAGAGGTTAACAAAGCATAGATTAGGTCAAGTTGATAAGATTGTGTGTTCCAAAAGAAGAAGAAAAGTGAAGAACAGAAAAGCATGTATAAGAAGTGTAATGGGTGTAAGTGAACCAAAAGAGATTTGTCAAGAGTATTACAGGTGGAGATCGTTAGTCTCTGCCAGTCCCGTTGGGGACGTAGAGGTGTGAATATAAGTATGTAAAATATTCTCAAGCATCGAGTCATCCCATATAAATTTTTGCATATCTTGTTCAGGGATTTATAATAAATTACAAATTGAGTTCTAAAGTTTTTGATGAATGATTGCTTGTTAGTAGTCTAACAAGTAATTTAAAAACTGATGAAGTTAATCCGAAAATGAAGTCTTTTTATTTAGCAGTAGAGTGTGAGAATCTACTCAATTTGACTTCTAATTTGATTTTGGTCATTATTTGTAGTCTTCCTATATCTATCTTATTTGTTTTAACAGTAGTAACACAGTTGTCTGTAAGGCATTTTGATATATAAATAAGCAAATTAAGACTATATATAAAGGCTTATTACCTCATGATCATCATTTTACATCATTGTGCCAGTTTTCCTGTACATTGGTGGATAAAGATTATGCATCCTTAAATTTTCAATTGCTTTTCCTTCATTAGCTATGACAAACATGAAGAACTGCATACATATATCTCTACATATAGCGAGCAGTCGTAAATACTTGCAAACCACTTTCCTGGAGTTTTCCCAAGCTTATCAATACAAATGGGGTTCACGGATGCCATTAAGCTTGTATACATTGATAAAGCCTCTAAAGAAATAAACGTCAAGTGAAACTTTATACCATATAATAAAATATTAGCAGTCTTTAAGAAGTGAAGTTTACGGCCTCTCGTGAATGGAAGCGCGCTGTCATAACATCTTTGTTTTTAATGCTGCCGTAAAATGTCTCCGTAAATAATAACGATCAATTTTTCTTCTTAAACCAGGCGGTTGGGAGTTATTTAATATGTTATTGATTTTATATAAAAAACATTAAAATTGTTTTACGGATGTGCAGGTATTACTTATGATTTATAACATATATATGATGGATATAGTATATCTTTCCTTAAAGGTAAGTTTATTATTGTGGTATAGAGATTCAATAAAATACCAGGAAGCATCTATAATTATAATATAAATAGTATTTTATTAAATGCAGTTTATTTTAAATTTATACGCCAACTTTTTACTTTGCCCAACAAAGGATGTACATTTTAAAATATTTTCCCGATTTTTTCATACGCATTTATGGAAAACTGTAATTCCGAATTATCTTGAAAATCAGATGCAGTCTCAATAACGATACTTAGATACAAGCGGAACGTTCCGATGAAAATGCACCGTGAACGTAACGAATCATGAGACACTAAAATTTTACTGCCCCGTGCCCGTACGCAAATATTGTTCCTCGAATGAATGATGGGAATGAAAATGACGGGCTGTGGTAGCGCCATAGTTTGGTCAGAGGAACAGAACATATTAAGATCTTCACCCAACATTATGTTGCTCACTGAAAAAGAATTGAGAATAGTCGGGACTGGGTTTTCTAAAAAAAATAGATAGTTGTTGCTTATATTCAATTAAATTATCTGCCTGCATCATACATGGGTATATAACAATATGTGCGTGTTTTCAAAGTTAAAGTATTTTAGGACAACGTAGGAAAGTAATCTCGTACATTTGGATAAGTAAACTTCAACATTTACACATAATAATTTTACTAAACTTTAATGTCGGTTGCTGACAATATAATAAAGGCAAAATAAAGATAAATAGTTGTGTCCTAGGCAAATATCAGGAATTTTATTATTCGCTACGTTATCAACTTTAGTAATTTTATACGTAATCAATAGACCGATGTAAGAGGCATAATTTAAACAAATAAATGATTTTGATTCATTGTTTCTATAGATCACATTCAATCTCTCTCGTTATTCGATGAAACCCTGCCGAACAACAGTGATTACACGGCCGTCCATTCATACCGGAGATTCTCGCGCGCATTCCTTAACAAACGAGGTAATCAGAAAGGGCCCACGAAATAACATAGCGCGTGTGCCGCTGAATTAAAGACATTAAGATGACCGTTTATCAGTGAGACAGAATTCGGTGCGGGAATTCTTACGCCAAAAATGCACAGTGTACTCTACCGGTTAGACGCGGTACGTAAGATGGAATGTTGTGCGGCAGTATTCAATATTTACCTTTGACATGTGTATAGATGTCAAAGGTAAATGTTGAATTTACTATTACGTTAGTATCAATAAATACATATTTCCTAGAAAATATACAGCCGCTAAGTAAATGAGAGAAACGGTAACCTTTTGTTAAGAAAACTTAGTGTAAACCATAGTTTTATTTATACTCCTCTAGGTTCACATAACCTGTGTTTTTATTACTATTTATCTTGAAACTTATAATATATCAATTACTAAGTTATTTAACATCTCTTGAATAACTTGCTGCTGCTTGCTGCTTGCTGCTGGTTCATCCAAGTTCCAGTTGGAACTTCAGAACCGCTTTGCCATTCTGCAGACCACGACCAATGTTGACGAGGACCTCGAAAATGTGACCAGAATAATCGGCAAGGAAGGGAGCCGGTTCTGCGGGGCTCGAGCTGGGAGCCGTAAGTCGGATCTCTCGGACGAGACTTTGGACCTTATGAGGTTAAGACGAGAAACTCCACAGACATCTCCTTCGCAAAACAGCTACGCTAAACAAACAGATAAAGAAGGCAATACGACGTGACCCTACGTAAGGCTAATGCTCTCCTCATAAAAGAGTTGATCGAGCAAAATCGTGGGATGCGCGTATTCGCCCGAAAACTGGGACGTAGCCATATGACGAAGTTGAGGACTGCTCGTGGAGACATGGTCACCTCTAAACCAGAGATCTTGTCTGAGATAGAAGATTTTTACGGCCAGTTATACCGCTCACGATGCCGAAATCCGGTTCCTGACCCCCTCCGATTCAAGGGCCACATTGACACGCCACTTTACTGAGGACATGCCTGAAATTGCTATGGATGAGATTGAGATGGCCTTAAAACAGCTTAAAAATGGAAAAGCTCCGGAGAGGATGGAGAATCCCCTCTGAGCTCCTGAAATCTGGTGGAAGACCAGTTCTGAAGGAGCTCCAGAGAATTTTTAATAGTGTCATCTTCTCCGGAAGAACTTCCAAAATGTTGGGGCAGAGGTGTGGCTGTTCTGTTCTTCAGAAGGGAGATAAAACCCTCTTGAAGAACTACAGGCCGATAACACTTCTGAGCCACATATATAAGCTGTTCTCGAGGGTCATCTCCAATAGACTCTCAGCCAGGCTCGATCGCTTTCAGCCTCCAGAGCAGGCCGGGTTTCGACGGGGTTTTAGCACCATAGACCACATCCACACGTTGAGGCAAGTTATACAGAAAACTAACGAGTATAACCAGCCACTCTGCCTCGCGTTTGTGGACTATGAGAAAGCCTTTGACTCGGTCGAGACCTGGGCAGTCATGGAATCCTTGCAGCGATCTCAGGTCGACTGGCGATACATGAGTGTGCTGAGACATATCTATGATTCCGCCATGATGACCGTTCAACTCCAAAGCCACGGCACGAAACCTATCCAGTTGCAGAGAGGTGTCAGACAGGGGGATGTTATGTCCCCGAAACTGTTCTTGAGTGCACTGGAAGATGTTTTCAAAACGTTGGATTGGGTTGAACGGGGAATAAATATAAATGGGGAATACATCTCGCACCTCCGCTTTGCTGACGATATCGTCCTGATGGCAGAGTCGCTGCAGGATCTGGAGGAAATGCTGTCCGAACTAAATGCTGCTTCTCGACGCATCGGACTCGGGATGAATTTAGAAAAAACCAAAAATCATGTTTAATGATTTGGTGGTCCCGAGACCGGTTGCCCTTGGGGGCACTCACCGTAGAAGTTGTTTCCCAATACACCTATTTAGGCCAAATTATACAGCTTGGCAGAAACAACTTCGAGAGGGAGGCGGACAGAAGAATGCAGCTGGGATGGGCAGCATTTGGAAGGCTAAGGCATGTTCTCACGTCGTCTTTACCACAATGCCTGAAAACTAAGGTTTTCAACCAGTGTGTGCTCCCCGTTATGACGTACGGATCTGAGACGTGGACACTCACTGCGGGACTAGCCCACAAATTCAAGGTCGCTCAGCGTGCTATGGAGCGGAAGATGCTCGGGGTTTCTCTGGTAGATCGCATCAAAAATGAGGTGATACGCCAGAGAACTAAAGTTACCGACATTATGAAAAGAATTAGCACGCTGAAGTGGAGTTGGGCTGGTCACGTATGCAGAAGGACTGATGGTCGCTGGAGCAAAAAAGTCCTAGAGTGGAGACCGCGTCTCAGTAAACGTAGTGTGGGGCGCCCCCCCGGCAAGGTGGGAAGACGACCTGCGCAGGTTGGCCGGCATCGAATGGATGCGAACGGCCACTGACAGGGAGAAGTGGCGTCATTTGGGGGAGGCCTATGTCCAACAGTGGATTGATACAGGCTGATGATGATGATGATGATGAATAACTTGCAAACTAAACCATATTTTTATCAATACTAACTTATATGAGTCTAGTATTAATATGAGTCTAAATTTACACACGCGTAAAGTCTATTTGCGACGGCGCATTCGCAAAAATGTAAATTACAGTCCTCGTACCAGCTCCCGAAATTCCGTTCTCTGTCCCTCCCATTTCTTTTCCCAATACTTCCATCCTTGTCCCTCTCGTGGGAACGCAGAGTGAGTGCATTTCCTGGAACGCATGTTTTCGGTTCATCAAGTCGTTTTATGCAATGAAGATTAATCGCCGATGCCTGTATCTGTTTTGGTACGCATTTTTGTACTTTTACTTGAATTTATGCAGTACATTTTGAATTAGAAGAACATAATACGTAGATACTATGTGTACTATATTATGAACATACGTCTTTATTCCGTTTCGAGGTATACAGAACTTTGAGACACAATGCTTTCTCGATGGTGGTAGATGGTGATTGCTTTGATACTGTTTCAGTCTATTTCATCGCCCGATAATTTCTTAGAAAAAAATACATATAATATTTTTGATAGACTCGCGATTTTTATTCATTTTACAAGAAAACGTAATTATCACGTATATTTTATAAACAAATAATTGCCTTTGCTATCGGACGTTCATTAACATGGCCGAAACGTCGGGTAGCAATTTGCTACTAGCAAAGGTAATTCTTTGTTTATTAAATTTACATGATAAGTTCCGTTTTCTTGTTAAAATAAATACATATGTTTGACACCAACATTCCTATATATAATCCGTTTAAGGATATGAATATGTGAAAGTATGTAATTTATGTAGTACAAAACAAGTTCCGTTAATATCTGTTGTATTATCAAAAGCTCAGCAATTCTGCGTGTCACTCTAACAGAAAAGACTTGGTTTTTGCAAGCTCTGACCAGACTTTTCCTGTACCAATCAATTGAGCTTTAAAACTAATCAAACACTAATAATAGTTATTACACGAAAAATGTACTTATCATAAGTTTTAATATACAAGTTACTTACAACGAAAAAGTGGTGGATCCAGTGCGCTCATTTTTATATTTCTCTTTAATGCATAAAAGAGTGTGATTTTATAGTAATATGAAGTTTCGTTTTTATGTAACTTTAACACTATTAAGAATATATAGATCGCGTAGAACTTACACATATTTATTAAAAAAAAATTTTATGCTAACATTAAAACAAATTTTGACAACTCATTCAAATCAGTAATGGCAGTTTAAATATTTGATGAAATGGAAAAGCGGCAATATGTAGGTGGCCCTAGTAAGTTTATCTTATTTATAAGCGATGTATCAAATCAAAGTGTCATCTGAACATATAAGAAATCATTTTGAACACCATGGATTATTGAAGAGAATGTATTTACCAGGATTAGTAAAAGCATGGACCTGGCATCTATTAAAACCCTTATGACATATATAACATGTAATAAAAGTACATTAACACACTCTAGATGTCGCGACAAACCTCACATTCTTTTAAGTACCAGACAACACGGGAAGGCAATTTAGATAAACGTGATAAAGGTGTAAGGCCTGAAGCTATTAACTCAATCCACGAAGCAACATGACACCACTACTTAAACAACACCGATAGGCTCGAATAACTAGTAACACCTATTTACAACCATTAGAGTACCCGAATAAGTTTACAGACGAAAAAATCATTAACCTATAGTTATAATTCCATGTGCGATTTGATTGATCGGCCTATTGTATTGATTGAGAATTCAATTTGTAGCCTCTCGTTGTTTTTTGTGATACCACCCATCGAAAACAATTCGGTTCTTCTTGTTCTCTTGTAATTAAGGTTCGAGAACACTTGTTTAGACGTCATTGGAGGCTGTAATTTCGACTCAAGAGTTGTGGGAATGGTGTAACGGTTACGAAGGTGTAACCGAAAATGTTGCTTCAATGAAATGAGATATTGATTGTATTGAAAGTGTTGATGACTTCTACAGTACATGTTGTAGGCGTCATCTGTGGTAATTATGTTTTAACTAATTGCAACTTAGGTTTGCTTATCTTTCTCTCTGTGTGTGGCGCTCTAGAAGTCGCCACAATGTTATTAATGTTTCAAAAGTTGGTTGTAAGAAAGGACTTTTATACGACACTAAATATCATCTATAATTTTTATTATCTAGAGAAAAGATCGTAAGGGTGCCTTGAAAAGAAACTATAACCACCAAGTGTCTATGATAAAAGATGTCAATGAAGCGTAAGTCTATATCGAAATGACAGTAATTGTTTCTATCTAATCTAGGATTTACATTCAAATAATGTAACACGTATTTATAAATAACTTTTGTGGGTAATAAAAATATATTGTTGATTAATAACTAACGGGACTTATCGCGTAAGTTTTTATATAATAAAGGTAACTTACACGATAAGTCCCGTTAGTTATTAATCATGAGTATAAATCGCGAATCTCTTAAAACTATAAAAATATATTGTGTCAAATTACACATAAAATTGCGGTTAATCCAAATTACACTCGTAATTCAAGAATCAAAATTAAATAAATGGCTCATAATGAACACGTTGTGTAAGAAATAGACAAAAAAGTAATCCGCAGCAACAGATAATACTAGGTACGGTCTAGCCTTTGTAGATTCGATAATAACAATATCGTAACATGTAACAAAAAGTTCACTTACAACTCTATTCAAATGAAACTGGTTTGGATTGTGGTATTCATACTCGGACTACAGAAATACTTGGGGTTAATTTAGTTTCATCTTCATATAAACTACGACCATGTTCATCGAAAGAATAGATAGAAAATTGAGGCATTAAAACTCAATCAATCCTTTTTCGAATATTTATAAATTTTGGGTGCTTGTTAACGCTTAGTCTATTAAGACATAAAAAATACACTAAGGTTCTCCTTACGACAGCGTCAATATATATATATATATATATATATATATATATACTAAAGTACCAGGCTATAGTTTAGTAACAAAGCAGCTGGTTACACATATTAAAGTCCCAGCTATCA
Source organism: Leucoptera coffeella (assembly GCA_030578115.1). Taxonomy (NCBI): domain Eukaryota; kingdom Metazoa; phylum Arthropoda; class Insecta; order Lepidoptera; family Lyonetiidae; genus Leucoptera; species Leucoptera coffeella. Next base: position 22,777 of record JAMBLF010001684.1, read on the forward strand.
CCGTATATCGATCCGAGGCACAGTTGGCTAAGTATCTCAGATTGATGTCAGTTAGCTGTAAAAAATCATACGGCGCGTGTTCGCAACTCATCATTGGATCTAATGACGGCCGGTAATGGGGAACGGTAGCGGTGTGCAGATTGGCTACTAGGTGGCGGAATTGAGAGTCCTACATTTTTGACGACCTTCGTGGCGCGATCGGTTAGCCGCTGAAACGCTAATCGTGAGGTCCCGGGTTCGATTCCCGGTGGAGGCATAGTTACGAACTACTCTTTTCTACTGCTTTCCAGTCTGATCGTTGATTATATATGCTATATAAATATTTATCTATATATAATATGTATGTATTTCTTAAATATACGTTGACTAGTACCCTTAACACAAGTCTTAAATGTACTTACCAAGGGGCTAGTTCAAGTGGTGTAATAATGTCCAAATATTATAAAAATATTATTATTACACTTTCATCAATATCTAGATGTATGAAAGAGGTGTGTTTTTACCCTTATGAGTTGGAGCTAGTTGATATAATTTACTTTAAGTATAATTATCAGAACTATAAGCAATTTACGTACGTACGTTTAGAATACTACATTAGTTGATAACTATATACGAGTATATGGTAAAAGTGGAAGGTAGAGTTGGACGGAGTAGGACGCGTAGAGCTTATACAGTACAGCATAGTACGTAGTGTGAAAAACAGAAAAGCATGTATGGGAATATTAACGGATATGAGTGAAGCTAAAGAGATTTATCGGGATCGTTCTTGGCGATCGATAGTCTCTGCTTATGCCGTTGGGGACGTAGATGCGTGAATATTTGTATGTATGTGATATACTGAAGATCATATACAAAATAACTGTTAGTTAATTTCACAATTTCCGATATTTAAATGAAAAGCATGGAATACATCGCAGGCGATAATCGTGACGCGAATGTATGTATGTATCTTAATTTACTTCGAGTATTTCACGTAGAATCTAATACTTCCAAACTTAAACTAATACACTAACTAAAAAAAACCATTAAAACTTCCTCTTCTAAACTGCATACCGTTTATACACGTCCCTGTAACCTTATAGATTAACGATACCTGTATTTTTAAAATACAACCTCCGTTCATACAGCTTTAAAGCCTAGCGATGCCCCTATTATTAAAATGTAACATCTAGTGTAAACTTATGTACAACCAGTCCAAGGGTACATACAACCACTGATTTGTGTATGCTTGTTTTCTAATACCCAACTCTCTCGGACGATCTCCTATCAATTATGCGTTCAAAATAATAAGGCGATAGTAACGAGTTGATTTGCGATCTTCGAACAGATTTAAATGGTACTTGGCTTTACGGTACAAGCGTAATACGGGGTGTAAAGTGAGGTTTAAGACATGCCTGAGTACATGTGTTGTGTATGTATGTTCATATATATTAATGATGTGATATGATGATGAATGTTTAAACACAGTCATACTTCTTACTAGGCCGTGTATTGTACTAATATCACGACATAGACAAAAAATAACTTAACTATTGTGTTGTTTATTTTTTATTTCTTGATTTAACTTTTTAAATCCTTACCTCGCTCTTTACCATAAGACCATGATTGCCTCAAGAGAAGAAAGTATATTATTTACTTAGCTATAATACAACTAAGGTCAATACCGCTTTGACACACAGATCATCGTTAGATCAAAGTAGTTAAATACGTGATGTTGGTCCCAGTTAGGAAAAAAGTTAAAAACCAACAATCATTTACTGTACAGATAATATTCAGTGACTACGATTGTATCTTTCTCAATCGCAGATCTTTCTCAATTTATACATACAAACGCTTCACGACTTCCGTATACACACCTTTTTACTGTTTTGGGGTAGTCAGAGTCGTAAGTGCCCATCTCCGAAATTTCAAAGACATGTTAGGAATGAGCCACTCCAAGCCCGTGTTTCACTAGATAGACAGCATCCAACGTGATAGGTACGGAACCATATCGCCGTATACAGGCACTGGCTATTACCTACACCGAAGGAAAGGCAGATTTCCTCGCGCTGTTTCCCTCACCTTTAGAGACTGTAAAGTTCTTTAATGAAAAACTAAATATATACAAATTCATATTTTAGTATTTTACCTATAACCGCCGAGTGTGTGTGATAAAATGTGTCAATGTGAGGATCGGGACAAATGGGGATCCGTGATCTCTGCCTACCCCTCTACTGCGAATCAGGCATGATGTGTATGTATGTATGATTCTTCGGTATATACCAGAACTGGGGTTTGAAGCTAGCATCTCTAGAAGAAGTCTGAGGTCTTACCCACTACTCTGCTTATGCTTTAGTCTATGCCGCCATTAGGCTTCGATATCTCATACCGTAACGTCACAATAGTATCTACTTAAAACAAGTGGCACTGTTCACCACACTCAAATGTTATACAGAATAGTATCTTAACTTTCACCGGATTATTGATCTCGCGTTAGTCACTCCGCAGTCGCTTTCTTTTTCTGCGCTTTTCCTAAACGTAATCATATATTCTTTTGAGTGTTAGTGTGTTTCTGAGTCATGGTTACGTGGCTTGAGGAATGCTGAAATTATGATGCAGAGTTTTACTGGTCGAAACATTATCATCGGAGAAATGATCGAGTTTCACGAGTGGATTTATTGGTTAGTGCAATGGGGCATCGATTTTAAAACCAATGATATGATATGCATACCAAAAGCGAAGTTCAGATCCATCTCAATAACGCTTTTGAAATATATACATACATCACGCCTCTTTACCTGTAGAGGGGTATGCAGAAATCACGGATATTCATCTGTCCCGGTCCTGACAAACCACTTTTACATTAAAAGTGTTTTCGTTAGCCAATATCTAATTAACACACGAATTTATCACTATAATGAACATATCTATCGCATTTAGTGTTAATACTACATACAACTTAACTGCATACAACTTAACTCTGAGTAGCCAACTACCAAGTAGTTAATAACTTCAACTATACCTACTATCTAAAGGATTCACTCTCACACTAAACCCATAGTTTAACCACAACTATTAAACTCCGTAAACACAATGTCCTCAAAGAAACTAAGGTAAATACAGACGGACACGTGCATGGAATACTAAGACAATATAACGGCGCTCGTGTGAACAGAGAATTTTGCCCCATAGGTCTCTCTGATGAATATGCAGATGACCTGTCTTGTCTGGAGCAGCCTAACGGTCGGAACACTTTTTTAAACAATCAGTGTCCTTAATAGATAGGACAGAGGATGTCAGATGAATGAGAGGTTGGTTGGAGGTGTGTTAAAAGTGAATTGTGTAATAGGGATTTGAAAGGAATTAAGATGAGTCAGTTTATAATGAGCATATGAGCTAAAATTAGATCATTTTTGTAGTTAAATTATGAAATTGTTTTCTTATTTTCATAATGACATAATGTTTGTAGCGTTGTATTATTTGAAGATTTCATTAAATTGGTACGTTTTATTTTTCAACTTCTGTAAATGTTTTATAATTCCTAACAATATAAAATATTTAACTAAAATGAATATATTTATTATTGTTATTTGTCCAATATTAAATATAAATAACAATATATTCCATGTAAGTACGCACTTCTCCTTATCTACGAATCGAACATTAGATCATCAGTATATTAAACATGCGTGTACGTTATTGTAGTACATAGAAACAAAAAATACAAATATGTGAAACACAAATAATACTCATTCTTTTATTTCTAAAATACCACTAAACAACGCTAGATGTCGTGAAGAAAGATAGTATAAAACGGATGTCACTTTCATCTGACACAAGAAAGCACTTTAACGGAACCTTGAGATGGACTATAGATGAGTTTCTTATCAAATTTATATGAATTTATGAGCTAAACACACACCTACAGACACGCATATAGAATAGCCTCTTTTTGCAAAAGATATCCGTCGTGTGAAATTCATTAATTTAAAGCGGATACTTTCGTAAATCCTTTTTATGTTACGTCATCAACTAGCATGGGAATAATGGATAAAAAATGGGATGTATCAAATGAACCTTTCGAAAAACACTCCTTCGAAGTTAACTTATTGGATCATTTTAAGGTTATGCAGTAAATTATGCAGGAATATAGAATAAAGTGTACTCAATATACACATTTATAACTAATAATTTATTCCACCAAAAGTTCTAAAATTGTACATGAAACAGAACATAAACAACATGCATCATCAAACCTTCATAAGAATTTATTCAGTCGTGGCTTATCAATTTTAATTATATCTTATTACAATATCCCGGGTCAAGGTCACGATTCAGAATCATGGCTCGTCCAACCCCGGCCTAACTGCGATGCTATCTAATTTGTTGCAGTGCGCTCTCATGAATTAGGGATGAGACGGATTCTACTCGCGATAGCAGTGGAATTTAACGGATTGGGAGTGAATTTGAATAACGGGGTTATGAGAGTGTATTGTCAATTGCGTTTAAACTGTTCGCAAGTATTTTGATAAATTCAGATTAGTTTAATAGGTATGAGGTTTATTTTCGTATGAATTAAATGAAAGTTTTGGTTTTTTCAGAAATCGTTGTCGTAACTAAAATCATTGTTGTACTTATAATCATGCTGATAACTCTTTGATATCCTTTGTGAATGATCTGTCTTTCAAATTAAGAATGACACTATAAACATAGCTAAACTAAATATTCCCGAGGACACACCCTAGGAGGATAGTTGAAACTCTTACGTGGTATTTAAAAGAACATAATCACACGCCTTAATATTTAACACTATAAGCATATACTTGTACACGAGTTTAATAGAACATAACTTTCCGTTTTAACGCTTTTACTGATCGAAGCCACGAACAATCTAATTAGGTTGAATTTCTCCACAAAACACGGTGAATCTCATACAATATTGGCGTAAACGTCAAGAAAAATCTATGCATGGTTAGTGAACAATTGACAGACAATAGAACCAGTTCACTTTGGAAGTTACTTCACATAACTTTCTCATTAATGCTGGCACTTAGTTTACCATGAATCACTTGATATCATGGAAGCGACTATTAGAAATCAAAGCTGTTTTATAGCGCTCGAGAGAAACACATTGATTTATATCCATGAATATGTGGCTGTGACTCAGTGGTTCGGAATCAAGATTGTCTATAAACAAAGGTCGTTAATATTTACTAAATACACATATAACTTTTCCGTATATTAAATAATTTCTATGTACAATTTCCGGTATTTTATGTTTTAGCTGTATACAGTTACTCTTAGTACACTTGTGGTTCTCAAATATATGAAGGCTGTAAGTTGTTAAAAAATTAACAATAGCCTAAAAAATTATATGATATTTTTTTAATTCTTAAATAAGAACAAGTTAGCGGGCAAAAAACATTTCCTCTGTAATCCTAAGTAACTATTGCTAATCTTTTATTATATTTACAATGTAGTCAAACGGTTCCCACAGAAAGATTAAAAACTGTGCTAAGAGAACAGAAACAAAACGATCATTATTCAATGAACATTACTGTGCCCAACGCATACGGAATAGAAAAATGTATCGCAAAGTAATTAAACTGATTTACTGTTACGTAGCGTTAGGAAAAACGAGATGTACAAATTCTGTATATACATATAAATAATAAAAGATAATATGTAGTCATAATGAATAATTTTGGTTATTAATATGACGGTAATGGCATCTTCCGTTTATTTGAACCCTTTATGTAATTTTCGAATTCTATTAATTGACGATGTGAACATGAGCAATTATTAAACTATAATTTTGCTATATAATCACTTATGCGCTTAAATGACAAGTACACGGATAACTTAATGTTAATTAACGAAATATATGTCATATTTTTTATAATTTATATAAAATAATGAAGTTTATATTAATAGAGAGAATTCCATAAATCATTCGATAATTTCACTGATATGACTAGTTTATAGCTTCTGAATGCGAATTAAAATGTAATAAAATTTCCAAATGTATAATTATGTTATAATTATCTTCTAACTTAACCAGATATATGGTGAATCTTATCAACATCTATGACATGAATATGCTAATTTGATAAGATATGAATCTTTTATTTTTGTCTGCGCGTCACGCACTATAAGAGTGAAAGTCGAATGGTAAGATTAGAAAAAATGAATGCATTTTTATGCTAAAATTACGAAGAAAACTCACTAACACATATACTTAGCCGTGATAAGTTTCACTTTTTATTTAATTATGTCTGCTGTGAAGACAGTCTCAAATTAATTGTCGTTTACATTAATTATGCTCTGAATGTGGTAATTTCTCATACTTTTTAATGACATCGACGTTTTATGGCTTTTGTGGCTAATTTATTGCACGACAAGGTAATTATTGATTGCTCAGTAGATAAATAAAATTTTCAGAACTTCTATACGTTGCATCTTACATAATAATATAGTTTTGATAATTCTTAGGGTTTTTAAGACTAATATTTCTAACACAGAAGATTATCGAAACAAACTTTTTCAACCATTTTTTGCAAAGTGTTTGGCAATATTTTACTAACAAATGTATCAGCGCACGATATAACATTTAAATTATTTGTAAAAATAAAGAGTTCCTAAATTACACACAAGAAAATAGGACGTACAACATAATACTACATTAAACGACATCTTAAATTACCCGAAACAAGAAAGAAAGACTACTCCAGAACTGGGACTAGCTTCTGCAAAGACTTTATAGTTTACACTTTAGGTTATTTGCCCGTTCCGTTTCTGCGGACGCTACTTAGCACTCGCAGTGGCGGTTCGTTTATTTGCGTTTTTCTCCACACGATCCACTTGCGGCGTGCGATATGCTAGCTATGTATGCCGCCGGACTTGCGAGGCGGAGGCATGCTCAAATAGAACGGGCCCGATTCTACTAGCTCGGATATAAGACTTTTAGACAGGTTTAGGCCTTATTGGAATGTTTTGTGATGGCTAAAGATTTTTCGAACTTTGGGTAGGTTAGACGACGTTCGACGAGGGTTATTATGTAAATGCCTAGAAATAATATTGAGTAGTTGTTTGAAGTAGTTTTTTGGTGTTTAATTTAAATACAGCTACAGTTAGCCTAGCACATGAAATTTAATATTGACTACGTGTCTCTACGAAGTTTATCGGATATTAAATGAAATATATGTGTAAGTTGATGATATATTTCAAATATATATCTCATTAATATAAATTTATAAGACGAAGAATTAATATAAATAATAACAGAGCTAATGAAGTATAATTCAATTCTAGTTTTAGCAGCCAACGCCGATATGACAGCTGACCTACATACATATGCAGTTGTAGATCTCCTCACATAAATTTCCTCACCCTACAAGAATAGCAGAATCAATCCCACACCACATACAAGTATAACCCTTCTAAATGCAAGAGGTGGCATCTGTTGAGATCGAACTGCGATACTGCTGTACCTAAACCGGTCAGCTTACATTTGTTTGGCCTCGTCAAGGACGGAATGTATCATTTCTGCTAACTCAACACACTTTCTGGTATCGAGCGATTTCTATGCAGTTACAAGGCGGAAGTTTAATGGTGGTCGTGGAAATCTTTTATCTCTTATTGGTCTAGTCTTGGGACTAAGTGGTGTGTTGAAGAAGAGAGATAATAGGAGTCTAGAATTGAAGAGTGTGTATGTCGATGTGTATGGATGTATGTAGAAAGTGATGTGCTGGAATCCAAAATGCCTATCTGCCTGAGAGGAAACAGACATGATGTTTATAGTACGTTCCTCAAGAATGTTGATTATATGTATGGTAACATTTTTAAATATAGCCTTTATTTATTTAGTCGAGTATTAATGAGGGGTTTAATAACACATCGCCTTAAACCGATTAAGACTATTACGGTATCTCATTTCTATACCTGGATAAGTTCGAGACTATATTGAATCAATTATGTAACTAGAACTTACACTTATAATAGCTATAATTAATATCCGTGCTATGTGCGAAGTACTGATAAGCGCCATGTCGGTCCTGAAACAAAAATTGAATATATAAAATCATAAATTAATTCATATACATATAAACGCAACAGAATGAATAATAACTAAAACTCTAAAGTGTTTTACAACCATCACTGTTGTAGTTCTACAGTGTTTGGCTTATAAAGATGTTGAATTGTTTAAGATACAATTAAACTATCGAGAATTGAGAAAAAAATATACATTTTGTCCTAACCCCAGACAAGTTCAAGAGAGTATTAATACAAATTATAAAACTAATGAACGATTGAAGATTCACCAAGAGTATGTACATATGAATCTGTATTAAAACTAATTAAAAATATTTATTAATTAATTGAGATACCTACGATCCATATTGTGAGTCGGTACAAATGCAATAGTCCTAGTAAAGTACTATGTAAACAAATTCAATGAATAACATGTTGAGGAAAGGGTTTCTCTAAAACATATACGTGTGTACAGAAAAATAAAGTTACACTATTCACAACAACGAACGAATATCATAAACATAAGCATAGAAAGTGAGTATTAAGAATCCTGAATTAGAATGTTAGTCAATTAAAATCTTTATTAATGGCGTCATAAAAAAGAGATCCGTGCACTAGTGAATACAAAACTAGCTCATTAACAAAGAAGAAATTTCTCGACGGTATAACTTGGTGTAGTAAGTATATGTACATATTTATATAAATTTGTAACAAATATATTCAAATGCTTATACTTGTTACATTTTTTAAAATAACGACTTGCACTAAATATCTATAATCTTTAGTTATTTAGGTTATCTGTTTGTTAATATTTATATGAGAAGAGAAAGGCATTAAAGGAAATGACTGTATGAATTTATATAGTTCATAAATAATAGTATATACTGGATCCGTCACCTATTTAAAAAGAACTCGATGTGACGTGTTTGTATGTATTATATCACAGAAATAGTTTTACTTTTTTCTTTACCAAAACAGAATCTACTCTGTACATTACAGGCTGTAATGTGGAAAGTAAAGTTGTGTGTAATACTGACTACATCAAGTACAAGAAATCATTAAACATCCTCTCAATAACTATATTTCTCTAGCTTAACCAGCTATTAAATTTATGCAAATAAGGTTTATTTCTTGTAATGGTTTTATCGTCGCGGAATATTTGAAATGCACCGCTGTTATGGTGGAATGAAATTAAGCTATTCACAAACGGAAGTTAAGCTTAGATTATGACTGTATTAAAGAGATATTTACGATGTAGTCTTCGGTGAAACGCTTTGAAAATATTCTCTGCAGAGCTTCTAGGATAATTAAATAATACTTTGACGTTTGCATATTGAAAAGCACTCCGATGAAGACTATGTGAATTAAGTGCTATAAATATTGCTACAAGTTCCAGATTTACAGTGAGTAAGGATCTAAAGAGTTTTTAAGTAGGTAAGTACATTGGTTATTCGAAAGCTATTCATAGCAAAAGACGTTAGAATTACACATCCGCCTGTATATTATGGACTCTTTTAAATGAGTTAACATTTAAGCTTATTGAGAAGTAGGGAAATCCATATTATAGATTACGTTGTTGATGATGACGTTTATTATTTTTATTATATGCAGTTTGTGACAGTTTCCGAATCGGGTGCTGCTGGAAGACCAGTGATGCAGAGGCAGCACCTTTTTCACTGCATCAAAGCTTTCATTCTTGATGTTTAATGTTTATATCAATTTTAATATGAATAATGTTAATATGAAATGATGTTTAATGTTTATATCAATGCAGTGAAAAAACTGTTTTCTTTCTTATGTGCACCTGAATGTAAATATTACAAAAAACAACAAATTGTTTGAATATAATTGAATACTGTGTTAGTAGTAAAAAAGTAAAGCAGGTTCTAGCGAATAAATTGAAACCTCTTAGTACACGCAAAGTACATGATTATAACATTCTAACAGCATTTTGTATCCATAAAAACCAATGATACTTTGCAAGTCGACCAAACGATTTAGCCCCAAAGCATGGGTCTAATTTAACTGGTTTTGGTACGATGGATTACCTGAGTTTGATTATACGATTACTAGGTGTCTAGCTAGTATAATTTTAATGAAATCAAATACTCTATTTATGTATATAGCTGTAGTTACATAAGTATTAATTTAACGAAAATGGATTAAAGTACACCAATAGATTGAAGAAACCTATTTAATAGTGTTTGAGAGTCATGTTATCATGATTTGTAAATAATTTGGTATAGGTAACTGCCCCTTTCAAACAGGTTAGGGCAGACAATTCAATTAGGAATAAAAGATATCTTGACTTCCAGTGCTATTTATTTGAAATTTAAATAGAACCAATTTGAAAAGTCAAATTAGGAAGTCATTTTATATAAAGAAAGAAGAGAGAATATTTTTCCAGACAACGCATGGCTAGCATTTTCCAAATTTTGAGCTTAAAATATTTGGCAATCTGTCAATGTTGAATTTGATGAATTCAAAAAGAATTAATAACGAATCTTATATGGTATAGGAAGATACCGTTACATCACATATAATATTTATAATACGTACATTTGGTTCTTTAGCAAGGTTTAATTATATTTGTGAAGGTAGAGAAACATTCTTTAGGGTCTTAAATAGTTTGTTAATTAGCATTTTTCTTTTGTCAGTTTTTGGGTACCGTTATAAGTAGCTAAAGGACTTGATTGGAATATGTTAAACAATGATCTGGCAACCTTTGACCGACATATTACTACAAAACAACGCCATCACAACAATACAAATACACTAAGCAACGATATAAAACATTTGATTTTAACTATTACTCGAAACAATTGCGTCGCGAGAACCTATCATCATTCATCTTGCGTGACAACTCAGCGTTGAGTGTGTTCATGTCACACTGTATGGATTTTGAAACTACGAGAGTAATTAGTCATTTAGAAAAGTTTGATATCTACACAGGCGTTGTCACTTTGTATCAGTATAAGCAGTAAGCACCGTTACTTAACTCGTATTATGAACAATGAGGTAAAGAAAGTGGTTATTTCGACACAATTGTAGATGGAACTGTTACTATTGGTTAAGTTATTTCATTATTTGTACTTGGTATTTATGATTAATAACTAACGGGACTTATCGCGTATGTTTTTATATAATAAAGTTACCTTTATAAAAACATACGCGATAAATCCCGTTAGTTATTAATAAATATAAATCGCGAATCTCTTAAAACTTGGTATTTATATTCGATTTATCTTGTGAAATAAGTTCATTCTTTGCGTAATTAACAACTCTTTAACTTGAAACGTCAAAGGAAATAAAGGACGACATACTCATCACATATCATATATGGAAGCTATGCAAAGAAAAATGTACGTATAATAACCGAAGTCTGAGGACGATGAAGGCACCTTCTTGAGAAGACAAACTTAAAAAGTTTACAATCGTATCAACTACGTTAGGTTTAAAAACTACAGTGTCTAAAGAGGACGTTACAAAAAATTACTAAATAAATAATGAGCAATTAAGGGTCATAAACCAAAGTTTAAAAAAGTCCATCAATCACATCTGAGTAACACATCAATGTTGCCAGTCATTCGGTTAACATAGCAACAAAAGCCTAAACCAATAAACTATCGGATTTGCTCTGACAAAAAATGCTAAGGAATGTTCACGCGAAGTGTCTGGACGTAATGAAGTGGATAGAAAAGGCATGTCAACTCTTAATCGAAGTCTAACAACATGTTAATTTATTCCGTCTGCTCTCCACGCCGGTGTTAGAAAGTAAATATGAAATAATTCATGCATAATACAAGACTCACGTGATCTAGTTTCGCGAATTTGTGACCGATACTTTGTGTGTTTCGGTGTTGGGACACAATTTTTCTGTGCTGGAATTTCTGTATAATACTTTGATATAATATTTTTATGTTTAATTTATTTGAAAGTTACTTGTTGCAGAGAATGTTTTATCAAATAAATACTTTAATACTTGACTTCTATGCAGAACGCGTACGTTGAAATTAATTTATAGTTACAAATACTTAAATGGATCTTGACTTCTATGTAGAACGTATACACTGAAATAAATTTAGTTACATTGTACTAATGAAGTAGCTTACAACGATGTTGTTCTTCATAGCTCTTACAAATAAGCTATTTATTTACATTGGCCTACATTACTAAGCAAATAAGACTACAGTACAAAATGCAAACATACAAATTATTTCACATCACATTTGATGTACAAATTCACTGAAAATTATACTACAAGTACAACGTATACACATTTCTTTTCGCATCAGAGCTTTTAAAACTGTTTGAAATTCCTTAACACACCGAATTTCTACCTCCCAATTACGACGTCCCAACCATGCATTATCATGCCGGCACCATTGTAGTATTAATGAGCCTTAAAGATTTAATTTACAGATATTAAAGCGAATGTTTCGTTGCGAGAATAATTTGGAAATCGTGATTTTTGCCACATTGTTCCTCGTTTGGTCGTTAATTTCTATACTATCTTACTCTTACGTCTTATAATGTGGTTGAACAAAATAATATTATAATCAGATTTGTAAAAAAAAAATTTGTTTTACATATCTGGCCTGGTAGTGTGGGACGTAAATTATTTTACGTCAATCGCTGCCGTTCATTTAGGCATGTGGAAGGAGGTGACTATGGGACTGTAGGATCCACTGTCTCTTACAAGAAAAGAAGAAGTTTCCTACCTGGGCAGGTGTTCGTCCAGGCTAATGGCCTGAGTCGGAAATTTGCATATATCTTGTTTCCGTTCAATATTTCAATTGCGCGTTGTAGGATATTGAATTTTATAATTATTATTTATTTTCTTGCTGGCGTCATCTGTAGTAATTATGTTTTAACTAATTGCAACTTAGGTTTCTCTCTGTGTGTGGCGCTCTAGACGTCACCACAGGATTGGTAAATGGAATCTTTGGGGCGTTGAAGTAGCAATCGGTACCCAATATTCCAAAAGATATCACAACGCCAATATTCAAGCTTAAAAGTGACTTAGGAGTTATTATCGTGTGTCCGAGGTTCTCTTTACCTCGAAATGGATTTAAGAACATGAATGTATGTGTACATATTTATGTTAAATATTGGTACCCGAGTAAGATTACATTGTTTAAGCTTTAATACTTCAAAGTTGAGACAAGCCTCACGAATGCTTCTTTATGATGGTCGCCTGAATTGCGGATATAGAAAGCCAAGATTTTTCTTCCCCCATAATTTATTGATGCCCCATTCTCTTCTCTTATCTTAGTATGTATTGAATTGAAATGAATGTATTGATCTGTCTCATTATCATCAATCTCCATCTGAACTGCAAATCAAGGAGATTTAAAATCTAGATAGGCTATTTAAAAGACAATGTGTTATAAAAGATAGAATCGTGTTTCTAAATCTTATACGCTTCACAAATATGAACCTGTTACCCCTTGTAAGCAGGTATAGTTATATATTACACGTTTTATCATATCAAAAACGAATGAAGCCAGAATTCTTATACCAAACTTTTTTACAGAATCCAAAAGTGGGTCTTTGATGCCGGCCGCACAGGAATTTGGGATCGGTCGTGGAAAATGAGGTGTATTAAAGATGCGTACATATACGCATTACAATTACATAAAATAATGTTCAATATTGATCGATTCGGGAAGAGATGGGACATATAAAAATAGTAGTATACTTATATTAGTTTATTAACTTACATTATTAAATCATCTTGTCTGCACGTAAAAATGATTTATTAATTTACTGTTTTTAACTCCTTCACGACCCTTGAGGACTAAAATGTGCTAGAAAATTAATGCTCTGCATAATAGGAGCGAAAAATATTGTTATAGGTACTAAACCTATTACATACGTGAAATTTTGGTACGGTAAAAGAGTATAATTGCATATGGATGAGTTTTTTATATACATAGTATAGGCAATGGTACAATATACTTTTCAAACACCTGATACTACAGTGAGGGAAAATATCGTGATGAAACCTACCTGTTCCCCGACTAACAGGTAATAGTTAATGCTTGTCAATGGCGACATGGCTTACCACCTGTCACATTGAGTACTGACTATCTAGTCAACACGTGGGTTCGAGGTGGCCATAGAATTACTACCTTCGCAATTGCGCAGATGGACACCTGAACCTCTGACTACCCCGCAAGGGTTAATGGTACTGAACGCGTTTGTCATTTGTGTTTGTTAAACACCTTATGTACCCAGTTATTTTCAAAACAGTACTCAAACATGTCCATGATTATTTACTTTGTCAGTTATAAGTAAGAAATACAACTCTGACTGACATTTAAAAATACGACTTAACGAACACTCAAGTGGGAGTGAAATAAAGACATTTCTAGAAACAACCATAAACTTCGATAAATGCTAAGACTAGAGTACCCGCCACATACGGTGGCAGTAGCCAAACTTGGAACTAAATTTGACGTTTCCGCAATTGCGTGTTATTTTGTATGAAAGGTAAATTTAGTATTACCAGCGTTGTGTTTTTTGCCCACTCTTTGTAATTTTTATGTTTGTTAAGGGTGATTATAATAAATTGATTTCCGGAGTTTCTTGTTAGTTCTTCTCCAAGCTAGGGTCTCCGCTGATCTAACCTCGGTAAAAAATATGTAAAGACAATGCTCAGTGCCATGTTTGAAATAGTTTTTTTAATTTATACTTAGATCATAAGATAACATTCAAAGAGAGCTTGTGATAGGGCCTATTTTAAATAAACATATTTTGACTTAGATATATTAATTTGTTTTATTTGAGTTTATAGCTCTGCAACCAAAGATCGTTACAAATGAAACCTCAATATAATGTATCGAGCCGTATGGCACAGTGAGTGCTAGTTTTGGCGTGTTTACTGGCAACACTGGATTACGCGACTGTGGCGACGCCTCCAACTGCCACCGTATGTGGCGGGTACTCTAGACTGAGGAATAAACCTTAAGCTGACATGGCAGTGTAATGTATGTAAATTAGAAATACTAGTTTACATAAACAGGAGAACAAAATGATTTACTCAGTATTTGTTCAAGGTATTATTTGTAATTTGCGTACATGCATATAGTGCATGTTTTGTTTTAATCTTTGGTTTTATGTTCGTCATTCTATGAGGAAGACTATATGTTGTGATCATAGTCTGTCGCTATACAGACTTATACCGTAGGAATTTTCTTATGATAAATGATACGTGTATTAAGGTTTATTCTACCTTTGTGCTGTGTTTTCTTTCTTCTATGAGTTTGACCTCTATGTAATTTTTCTTTTATATTGAATAATCGTATAAAACTACGTATTATTAACACTTATTAGAATGTTTCTTATTATGTCTTTTGGTATCATTATATGGTAAAAAAGAGTAACAATGTACAGAACCATATTCTTTTATAAACACCTTGATAATTACCATGGCAACGTTATCACAATTTCGGCAAACTCCCGGAGCTGAATTTGGGGGCGGAGTGGCATGAGAACGCATTCATCAATCACAGTGTACGCGGGTTCATTTACGCAAGTAATTTGTTGGGCATTTCATTTTTAGCTGTTGCCACGTGCAATACAAAATGCGAGAGGCCGGTATTACACTCGAGCTGATTGGGATTCATAATTATAATATTTATTTTCAGCAGTTTAAAATAAGAAAAGAAAATATTTTTACTCAAAACGACCGTTTCAACTAAAACCTTACTCAATTTTAAACAATAAGATATTGTTTTAGTTTTGTTTTGTTAATGAAAAAACTTTACATACGAGTAATTGAATACATTTTTGCGACCTTTATATTCGTATAATATCATAGCTACGAATAAATAAGAGCAAAACCATAATCTAAGATAGATTCATTTAAAAACTAGCCGATAGTAGCTAAATTGATATAAAACTTTATCTCTCTCTTCATCCAACTAAACCTAACTCATACACATAACCGTAACATATACAAATAGCACGAAGTCTTAAATTAATTCCTAGATTACTCACAGCCTAGGGTTTGAAGTGGTTTCCCAGTTCACAACACCTGGGGCGATTTATGATGGCTCAGACTCAACGCAGACAGTCATTATGAATGAGCACCAAGTGTAATCTTAATCTTGTCTGGGCTAGTATAATATGGGCTTTAGGTTTGATCGTTAGAGTCTAAGCTTGGGTTAATTGGTTTGAATATTTAAAATGGGTTGAATATTTGGTATATTGTAATAAGAGATTCAGTTATACTAACATAAAATTTGAGATCGAAGGTTTTTGTAATTTTCTACGAAGTACTTAGTTATAAATATTGTTATATAAAAAAATAGCTAGCTGTAAATTTCTTACATCATTGTACCCAAAAACAAATCTAATTAAGAAGAAAAGTCCATTTTTTATGTTTATTCCACCTATGCATTAAGTAACAGAACAAATATAACATCACGACTGCATTATAAAAGGGTGTAAACACATACCAGCGACAATCTCTTCTGCGCGTAGTATCGCCAACTCTCCAAGAAATCATGGTTCAGTCCACATGAAAATGATTCCGTCACTTATAACACTCGCCTGTCATGTGTTGTCGCCAAACATAATCCAACAGCCACTTCACAACACTAATCGCTAATCGATATTTGGATCTGGAACAATAAAATAAAAATAAGTTACATACTATATACGGCGATATGGTTCACTACCTATCACGTTGGGTGCTGTCTATCTAGTGATACGCGGGCTTCGAATGACCCATACCTAACATGCCTTCGAAATTTCGGAGATGGGCATTCAAGTCTCTGACTACCCCGCCATAATAAAAAAGGGAGTGTGTAAGCACAAGTCGTGAAGCGTATGTTATGTAAGTTACATACATATACATTCACGTCCTTTAATTAGCAAGGTGGACTGAACCCCGGAAATACAACATCTCCTAGGTCACTTGAATATTGGGTTTGCGATGACATAATTGAACATTAGTGACAGGTTGATAGCTCATCGCCCAATTCTATTTAGCCCTAGCCCCTTAGACGCCTAATATGACATGCCGGAAAGAACGGCAGTTAGTTTATAGCATTCTTTTTACGTTCCACACTAGCACTTTGAATTAGTTATGTATTTAGTAGTCTAATAGGTATCTATTGTGGTTTTTTTAAATCTTTATTGTGAGGAAAGATCTGAGTATTGTTTGAGGCATATTATTTAAAGACATAATAAATTCGAGTAGCAGTAGTTTCACATAATAATATAAGTATTAACTCTGTTACCCGATGTTTTAGCCATGTTGCAATGGCTATGGTTACAGGTATTGTAGAATGAATAAAATCACTAAAATTTTACATACTATACTATATTATAGAATAATAATAGATAGAGTGATAGAAGTTAACGATGAGTGCCATAACACTGAAAATAACCTATTACGTTAAGTGCTTATTAAATCTGGTGAAAACGGTTTAATATGACCATAAATCAATCCATAACTGCGGAGATAATGCTAAACTCTTAGAACCTTACAAAGGAATGGTCACTAAGAGTATATTTGATATTTAACTACTACACTAAGGTAAAGTTAATCAGTGTCACCAATAGGGGTCAACACAACTTTTCTTTAAACAGTAAGATGATTGCTTCATTCAAGCTTTCCGTTGTTACGCAATAGTAGTGACCGAAGGCTTTTTTCAAACAATTAACAGACCAGAAACAAGAAAAGTGTTTGAGGTTTTATTTGTCAAATTCGAAACGTCGTCATGATGAACTTAATTCTTTTCTTTTTTTTAAGCACATTTATATAACGCTACCAAGTTGTATTAAGCTGCTACGCACGACGATAACCCAGGGTTAAAACTGAAATATTATACGTATTATATACAATTAACGTATATATTTCATATTTCTAGCGAATGTACGTAAATATTTATATCAATCTTCTTTTTTAGTCACCTAAAAATAATATTTAGTAAGCTTACAATTTATCTATCACGTAAGCTGATTCTGCTCATAATTTGTACTATTAAGATGATATTCATGTAACATTTATTGCGGTAGACTCTGAAATGTGTGGTTTTATTGTGTCTAACAACCTGATCGCGTGGTTCTGGCTATAATACCAACACATAGCTATTATATCCATAAAATAGCAAATATATGTGATTTAAAAGCCGCCATAGTAGTGCTATTATACTTTTTTTTACCTACAGGTGTTGGCGATTGAGGTTCGACGGGTGAAGCCTCTAAGGTTCTATTCTCATTCATAAAGCTGCCTAAACTTAAACAGGTTTTAAGATGTAGGTACTAATTGGTATAAGATGTGAGGTGACTGTGGTTGAATTAAGTTTAATGTGATTGGTTTGAAGTGTTTAGCGTCGATGTGTTGGTGTAATTAATTAAATGTTAATTAGTAAAGGAAGGAGAGAGTAATATGAAACTAGAAAAAATGATAAACCATTAAAAACACAAGCGTGCAGGTTCATCAAAACGTTGTACAAAATAACCTTTAACCATTCTTGTATTTACACACATATTTCAATAGAAATTAGATGCTATTTCACTTATACTTTTAACATCTTTCTTCTACTATCGTCAATTAGGAATATCGGTATTTTTATGTAACCTATCATATAAAATTATCAAGTACCGTCAAGTTTTCAGAGTTCCAACTACCGTCACACTATTTTTAAATTCCAGATGAGCACGGTATTATGAATAACCAAAGAGAGGCAATCTAAACGCTAATTAAATTATAAAACTAGTGCGTACATAACTTCTTACACTTTATTAGAGGTCTAGCAACAGGTGTCTATCGCTAATTTATAGAGCCTTGCCTCGGGCAATATGTTGTGAGAACATCTGATCTCGAAGCCTGATAGAGAGGCTCTACTTAGATGAATCAATGACTCTTGGGCCGAGATCTGTTGCGTAATTTCTAATTGTTGGAATACAAGGTGGATCGAGTTGTTAATGAGTTTGGATGGGTTGATGAAACGTATCAAAAGAGGTTGGTTTTATTCTTTTTATTTGGATACCATTGTGTAAAGATATATAGGTATATAGATGATATATAGGTTCTTCACGATGTTTAACTTCATTAAAATCAGTAATACGTGATTCAGACACTAAGTTCTCAAACTACGTATATTACATATATCTAAAATATATTATGTAAACTAATACGAAGGGCCTAATACAAAACGAAACTGAAATTCAATTCTATAAGAATACAACGAAAAATAGGTATGTTGTATGTATATTCGTAAATAGTAAAGCGTTCACAGATCTATATCAAAAGAGTATAAGAAATATTTGCCCGTAGATGTAGGAGTATGTAGAGTAATTACTGAGTCTATATAAGCTTACAGTTTTTGCTCACGTGCCCCAGAGGTATGTTTGGCGTAAGCATGTTAATTTCAGAGATAAAATCTCCAGTCTATTTTAAGATCATAGATTATGATCTTTGTATGTATTACCCACATACGCATATTTTATGAACTTCTTGGGACATGAAACTATGTGTCATGAATGTTCGCCTTGGTTTGAGGGACTAAGGTTACAATAAGACTCTCTAAAAAGAAATATAGATGGCGCTTACAATGAACAGAAGAACGATAAGCATTAGAATCTACGGTTAATCTTTATACAGATTTGCAATCACTTACACACGCTAATAAATTAATAGGGAAGTAAATTTTCATATTATATGTATTAATTCATGGAAATATGAAAAGGAATATAGGATTTGGAGTATAAAATTCTACTTTCTTTTCAGCACGATATATT
Source organism: Leucoptera coffeella (assembly GCA_030578115.1). Lineage (NCBI taxonomy): Eukaryota > Metazoa > Arthropoda > Insecta > Lepidoptera > Lyonetiidae > Leucoptera > Leucoptera coffeella. The sequence continues at coordinate 42,547 of JAMBLF010001684.1, forward strand.
ACGAATCTTACAGGGAGTAACAAAGACAGTATATTTCTTTTTCATATCCTAGATCTTAGAAAAATCAAAGATCCGCGTGCAGCTTACAGCAAAAGTAACTTTTACAAAACATAAAGCTGTTATACACCCATTTAATTTAATATTACCAGTCTCATAACCAGCCTATTAGGGACACCATACAGTGTGGAGATAGCATCAATGGTAGAAACGAGAATGGCGTAAAATAACGGTGATTGTCCAATTATGTCTGGTAACTTTACGCGAATTTCAACTATTTATAGCTACGCTTTATATTTGCCATAGAAAGAAAAATGCTTTTACAAAAACCTGCTTTCATTTACCTGTCTTCTAGGGATTTTATTATCCTCTTGTGTTTGTTGTGAGATGTGCTGTATTTGCTTTAATTATCTCAAACTTATAATTAAGGTCACTGGAAAAAAGTCTCAAATTTTTTGTGAACGTTTTTCGGTGATCCATATTTAACATAATCATTAAATAAAAGCAATTCTTCATAGGTACAATATCAATTATTCGATCTCATAGATACATTCTAATGCCAGTAGCAAATGAAATAAAGTCACATAGAGTAGTGTAGTATATCAAAACTCTCGCTCGCCACTGCTGACGTTTTAATCCAATCAATGTCGTTTATAACTCTCAGTTCAAAGTGTTATCGAACCGCCATCTTGAATCTATTAGCTGTGTTTATTCTGTGATTACTCCTTGTGAATATGAATCAAATAAAAATATGCAAAGAAATTTCATGCCAACTTGTGAAACTAATTGGTATGTAGTCGTAAATGGAGTAGAGTGTAAGATCAGATTTATGATTTAAGAGGAATGAAAATATTCTTGAATGTTCTGTTTGTACTCAATATTATTTAAGTCCTTTTTAGATAAAATCAGATGTGTTGAAATTTTGTTCTTTTTTGCAGTTTAAATGGAGGACATATTTTGCAAATCTTATGAACAACTACCATATTATTTATTCGCTAGCTCTAAATATGTAATTAGATATAATGAAACATATGCCGCAACTCCTAACTGATTTTCGTAAAGAATGAAAATCTCGTATTATTCTATTTTCAAACAGGCATGGGACTAAGAATAAAAGTATTATTCTTTCAAATACCGTATTAGGCTGGATCGAAGCATGGAACGGTGTACGGCACTGTCATGCATTTACCGTTGGACTAGCCACACACCTCTGTGGCGATCGTAACGGATACAGAGGTATAATAAGACAGAGCGAGTGGACAAACAACGTGATTATCACAGATTAATGACAGAGGATGTGACGTTTTGAAAGTGACAGTACAAGTGGGGACATCAATTTTAAGTTTGGAATAAACATGGATATTGTATGGGAGTTTGTTTACGTCTCTATCTTGTTACGTAGAAATTTAGATAGCAATATTTATTAGGAATGCAAAGGAGATAATAGTATGCTAAATTGCTGATTTTTACTCGATTTGTTAATACAGGTGAATTTGGAAAGATGCTTTTGTAACAACAAATAGCCAATATCATCCAAGATAGCACCTAATGCTTAAAACAACTGAGATGTATCGGTGTAGTTATTCATGTTCGTGTACTGAAAAGCAGTTAATATCCATTTGAACCGTAGTTAAAAATGAAATTTGTTTATCATTTAATGCAATGAAATATCTAAAAATAACCAATGTTTTTAAATATGTGAAACTTATTATTAATCTTGAATAATCATTGCTGATGTAGACACGTGATAAGCGTGCAGAGTTAAAATATCTATTCAAATCTTATTAAAAAACCTCTATCACAGTTTGAAGGATTTTCCATCATACAATAAAATATAATATCAAGCAAGCGTTTTAATTCCGTTTGGAAAGCGCGAAAGTTTTCGAAACTCTCAGCTTTGGGATAAAGAAATCAGCTTGTTCATCCATATAATATTCTAATGAGCATACCTGATAAATGATGCTCTTGAGCATTTGGAGCGCGCTTCTCCTTTCACGCGGACTTGGCCAAATATTTATTTTTTACACCTACAGAGGTATTTAGCATAAACTAATAGGCGACTATAAGAAACGTGAGAAACTAAAATCAATACGCTAAAGGTATTTAGGATGAATTATTAGGTCCCAATGGGTATAGCATCTATTTAGTTATAATATTATTATTGAATTATTGCTGAGTTTATAGTAAGTAAAGTAAATTATCGTAATATCATCATACTACTTGTACTTGTATGTTTGCTCACCCATGAGTCTAAAATCAAGATATAAATGTGTGTTCAATCAATTCATTAACGTCTGTTCTCGTTAAGCACTTATCTTAGAGATATGATTGAGCATTTTAGATATTGGTCTCTTCAGGAAGACTACATGAAACTGTGTACATTGTTTGTTTTATTAACCAGTATAACCGCGATAGTTATAATATACATTCACATCCTTTGATCCCTTTCGGGGCGTTCTAGGTAACTTCTTAGCATGAATATTGATGCGTTGTAATGAAACATTGGTGACAGGTTACTAGTCCATCGCCCAATATAAGTATCATATATATGTTACAACTCAAAAATCTCATTCCATTTTCATTCCCCTACCAAAAGATGTCATTGTAAAACAAATCTAACGAATAGCGCTAACAATACAGCCTTATGTGGGTGTTGACAAACGAGAGTCCATTATCGGCTAATATAACTTTTTAGCTGGGACATCACAAGGCATTTGTGATGTCTACTCTCAGAGAATGTGCCCAATATGGAAGGTGGCACTTTTATAGCACCTTATAAAAGTAATGCCGACCAAGTCTGTGTTTGTTTACTAAGGTTTTACCTCTTTAAACATAGATGTCTGTTTAGTCTAGAACGAATATTGGTGCGTAAATGTATGTTAGTTTAGAGTTAGATCATAACAGAGAAAAATAATTGCTTGTACATTATTTGTCACTGTTAAGTGTAGTGAAGTATCTACTTTCAAACATTTAATACAATTCTAGTTGATAAAGATATAACAACATTTGTTTTACCTAATAATTAATATGCAAATGTATCTTAAATCTAAATATATTCTTACACTTTCCATTCAAATTCAAATTCTATTATATTTTCATTTTAATGAACTTTACATTCCTACAATATGAGATACATTGATACATTACATTGATAGATACAATGAATATTCACATTTATCTATTATCCATCTACCTTCTTACACTTCTAAATCATCTTAACAATCTTCAGCTATATCATCGTTTAATCACTTCTATATTGCTACAAAACGAAACATCTTTCCTTCGTATAGAACAAAATTTTCCGTGCGCAAGCTCTTATCGAGGCAGAATAGAAAAAAAGAAACGTATATAACTGAGCTCGCGACCACCCGACTGTGAACGAATCTACGCGTACGGTGAAAGCCACCAGCTCTTACAATGATTTAACGTATACATTAATAAATTAATAATGAAATTATGGAATTCCGCTAGCATTTGCACTGGGGGCGAAGCTGATTGCAGTGAGAGTCTGTTTGCTACATACTTATAATGACGTGTCATTCATATATGTATGTATGAAGTTGCCCTTAGTCCCCCGTGCTAGTCTGAGATGTAAAAAAATGGTAACTAGCTGCAATTCTTCCCGTTTTTGCCGTTTGATTAGGGGTATATGGAATCTATTGGGAAATAGGCTAGCAATGTAGCTTGAATACTCCACATGACATCAAAACCCCATTATACATGCTTATAAGTTACCAAAATATGTTTTTATGTCTCCAAGGCTCTGTCCTTCTAAAAGGGATTAAAATACATGAATGTATTTGTGTATGTATATTACACTTTTTCCATGCATTACTGTATGTTTAACTCATTTTTCGTCAGTCTATTTATTATCTATTTTCAACAAATCTAAGCCATAAAAATATACTTTTAATCTTAGTTATCTTTTCTCGTTTCCTATTCAAGACCATAACTCTACTTTTGTCGTTTGTGATGTAGATTGAACGACGAAAGCTCCGGTTGTCAGCTTAAGTGAGCTTAGTCATACTTAGCTACTGGCTCATTTGTTTTCGGTCGAATTAGAGATACTAATCTGGTCTAATGAATTATTGAATCATTTGTCAGACAAGTTGTGTAGTAATACGGATTCCGATCTACATAGTTTTGGACAATATCTCCGTGTATGTTGATGTGATTTTTTTAATGTGATGACACTTGTTGTTGCATAGTTTTTTTTATCATAAATACATATTAAAGTATTAGTTTTGCTACCGACAGACGCTTTGGTTAACAGTTAGATACAAAATGTAAGATTGAACTAGAATTATTGGAAAAGATATGGATGTGTTAATCAAATGCCAGACTCAAGAATATAGGGGATACGTTGTATCAGTCTATGCCTCAAAAGAAAAACTTTTAAAATAGATACATTTTAAAGAATTATCATGTTTACTTAACTCTACATCCTTATTTACTGTTACAAATTCCAAATACAGTACCAAGCTGTTTTAAATAGAATAAATTTCTTACTTTTATGATATGTTAATTAAAAGTACAAAACTATATAGAGAATAATAAGGTGAAACATATATCATAGATCTTAGTAAAACATACGCTTCTGAGGTCTACCTATTCCTCTACAAAGAAACAGGTGTACGTATGTGAGTACGAATAACACTCGTTTAAAATGCCACTATATACAGTGCCTATGTAATTTCGTTCAAGGAGGTACTTAATGAAAGCCGTTAGACCATTGCAAACACTGTGTGACATGAAAAACAAGCGACGTGTTAAAATTAGTAGAAAAAAGTGTGTGAGTGGGTGTATGACAACTTTTTGGTTCAAACACCTGTACGCAATAATTGTGTTCACCCTTTTAAAGACTGAACGGTATTCAGTTATTATACGCAACATAGTTTTATATTACATAGCCTATTCAGACGTTGATACGGTAGATATAAGCTTTAACTAACTAGAAACCAAATGTGATTCAAATCCTCAGGAATGTAACAAAACAAATACACTTGTTTATATAGACCATCGTTCTATATTTCCTCCACATCGCTCTAACTGTAAACATGTCTATTTCTAAAGAAAAATGCCGGCTTAGTTTTAATTTCACAATCTACACAAATAAAGCCCCTTTCGATCTTTTGTTGGCGATCACGAAATCGTGCGCCCGTTTCCAAACAAACGAACCTGACGCCTTTTCTTCCAATGAACTACAGCGCCAATGCTATACAAGCGTATGGTATCAATAACAGAACTAAACAGAAGGCTCTAATGATCAAAAGTAGGTAGTGATGTGGTAGTGATATTCATACCTGCTGTGTGTATACTAAAATACTAGTCAATATCATTTGGTCAGTATCTTCGAAACGGTAGTTAAGACTGATGTGAGTGGTATAAAGTATATTCTACATCTAATTTACCGTTAAGGTTATATCCACCTAATCAGAGAGTTAACAAGACGATGCTTATGGGATCTAAGTTATTAAAATTGATCAACTACCAAAATTAATGTAAGACTCTGAAATTTCAGCCTTTTGGACAAGTAAATTAAAAGTTTATCAGGTTCGAAATTATGGTAGATACAGTCGACAAAATAATTTTTGGAATTAAAATTACCCAGACGGATACAGGATGTAACTCCCAAAGTAAACTAAGTAAAGCTTCTGCCTTTACAATTAAAGAATCATAGTCTATTTACATTCCTCTGCTTTGAGTTTACCAGTCAATTTACAATGATATCTTTATCGGTTTCTGTATTAGATGTTTTATCGTGACAGTGTGAGAATAGCTTTTTCCACTTCTGCTGGCGGCGTAATGATGGAGAGGTGATAAGGAGAACTCTGACCCCCGAGGTTGGGTTAAGAAGCTTTCATCTTTCACCTTGAGACATTGGATTGCTTACGGTTTAAATTGTTATGGGACCAAGAAATGAAAATATTTCAGGATCATAGTGTTGTAGTTTAAAGGCTTTTTTAATCCTAAAACAATTCAACTCCAGCCATCCACAAATAAAATATGTTTATTTTTTCATACTTAACGTATCGAATCTGATTAAACAATTATTAGACCATTGGACAGTAATATAAAGTTTCCGCCTCAGAACGATTTTTCACATATGCTTTGCAAATTATAGAATCAGCTAGTGAAATAAAGACCAACACAAGTTACGAAATTCATTACCTGGAATAAGAATGATATATAAAGTGGTAACAAGTCTCAATTTGCTACTAATCTCCAATTGATTTGTATTAAAGACCATTCATAAGCATTCGTTGCACGGCCATTTAAAAATTTCACACTTTTACTGCGATCAATAAATTCTTTGCCATGAGCTGATTTATTACATGATAAATATTCAATACCGCGACATCCACATATCACCTAAACTAAGCTATTATTATTCAAATTCGCAGATCACCTAGACTGGTTCATAAAAGCAATTTCACATCAGCTGCATTCTAACGAGATCCTATCCGTTCTCAGTTGATATACGTTCTGTCTCACAATGATGCATAATCACATCGTTATTATGCGTTTTATTTGATATAGTATGGAGAGAAATCAGAATTTCAATTTCTTAGTCCCCTTTATAATGGATTGTGGTTTAATACATATATGAATGTGTAATAAAGCAGTCTGCTTGCCTGCTGCGGCGCAGGATTGTGCTGCGAATAATACGGAATCGTTTATCATTTCAAATGGTTAAATAAGGAATGAATTTCATTTTAAGCATCCCGTATTTCTTAAGTTCCAATAAAATGAAGATTGTGCTAATACTAAACATCTGATTTAATAATATGCATAACATTTTATAGAAAGCGAGTGTAAATGAAAATGTGGTTTCCTTATTATCAAGACTGGTACCTCTGACTATTATTTTACTAAACGAGTACACAAATACAAGTTTAGCTTAAAAAGATCACTTATTCTGACAAATATCTTACAGAGCATTAATATCCATACGTTTCTAACTGCATACTCAGCGATTATATTTTCTAAGTAGATGTACCTACAGTTTTACATAAGTACGAAGATTTGCATTAGGTTCACAGTAACAAAAACTCGTTTTCTTTGAAAGCAGAAAAGAAAATAATAATGGACGGCATTCATACAAATGGCATAACGTTTAATGAGAATAATGGGACCCATTAGATTTATCCCACATTGAATTCAATTCCATAAATGGAGGATGCCCATTGAATTAATAAGAACGATTTGTTCATTCACCATTCCCATTCTTTATGCAAATAAGGAAATTAATTTACAATGAAATCTATAGATAAGATGGAAAAATTACATCCTAGATTACAACCATTAGAAAATATGTAATCCTGTTGATGTCTTTAGTCCCTTTTAGAGAAGATAAAACCATAGATAAATTATATGTCTACATTTTACTTTATTATAGCTGATGTAGGATTTCGTGAGATTTATATAAAAAAATGGTGATTGAAGAATAGTGATCGAGCGCCCAATATTTCATTACCATTACTTCTAGTTCTTTCGTTAGATATAATTAATGAATAAGCATTGAAAACATTATGTTATTTTTGAAACACAGTCGATTAATGATTTATAGTTTAGAATTATTATACATTAATTAATATGGCACGAGAAAAATTCACAAAAAATATCAATAAAGCACTTAAAGTGGTATAAAATAAATATCAATGTGAGATGACTCGATTGAGATGATCAGTGACATTTATGGGCAGGACCAGTAAGAACCTTAATGGTAAACCAAGGTAGGAAAAGGGAATAAACCGGGTTTGACATAAATCCTTCGTGGTGAAAAAACTAGGAAAGTTCCGCGACGACTCGGGATAAATGGTACTAGTCTGTACTTATTATTGACTTATGTTTATCCTATAACTAGCCCCCCTCTCCGGCTTCGCACAGGTATAAAATATATAGCCTACTTCACTATTTAATGGATGTTATTATACATATAAACCTTCCTCTTGAATCACTCTATCTATTAAAAAAAACCGCATCAAAATCCGTTGCGTGGTTTCAAAAATTTAAGCATACAAAGCCAGGGACAGAGAAAGCGACTTTGTTTTATACTATGTAGTGATAAATGTTCAGGTCAATAGCTTATGCACTGTAATTCAGCTTTAAACTAAATCTGAAGTGTAAAGATAAACAATATCAAATTCACCTTTGCACTCGTTTTATTAACTGATAGATAAGCCAAAAGTTTAATATGATTATAAACCTCTGTTACCTACTTAGTACTATAGGATAAACATGAAGATCTTATTATAATAAAATAGAATACTATAATAGCTTATTTCAAGCTGATTCGTAGTTTAAAAAACTGTCACCAACATTCTAGACGTCTTGTTTACTTAGGTAGGTACGTATATTATAACTAGTAATTTTAGTTGTAATTAAGCAATAGATTAGTATTCCGTCGTACTGTATTCCACTCTATAAGTACATGAATATAATTATATATCCGTTCAACGGATGCCGACTACCACTTTCAAAACGATATCCCGCAAATGATAAGCAATATTGCAGAGAAGGAAACTAATTATAAAATCGTCTTTCCCTATAAATAATATTGTTAAATTAATCAAAACCAGTCCTTGTTAATCGCAGGGACTAGCCAATAGGAACCTGTGTGGTTTTAGTTATAACTCATTGCGAGATAAGTAAAATTTATTGCCCTATACGATGAGCATAGCTAGGCTTTAACGCTCTGTTTACCTTTTGGATCAGCCGAGGCATCTTAGGCATATGGTGGCCTGGATAAGTGGTTTGTCGTGCTTATTTGCTGGTTAAGGGTACAATTAACCTGATAATTCTGGGTCGTAATTAGAATGTGACTAATATTTTTTATTATCACTTTATACTAATTATTGATTTACTCGTATATATCAATACAATGTACCTGTGTAGATGGAATATTAGGAAATAAGAATCCTTGTTTAACTATTGGCGTTTAATTTTTATTAAGGTCAATGGTTTCCTTATTAGTTGAAAGCGGAATTGAAAAATAGAAAACAAATACAACAACTGTACCATTTAGGAACTCTATCATCACTAGGTTGGAGATCGTGATATAAATGTTTGCATGCGAGTATTTATAAGTATATGTATGTTTATGCTTTGAAACTCGGTAGATAAGAACGAACACACAGAAATGTCCCGTAAAAACGTAATTGCAAACGCGTAGGTGCACACACGGCATTTTGTAAGTTAACTGTGTAAAATTATTTCTTAATTGTGTCATTGTTTTCACAAGTCGTAGCCCAGAACGCAAGGCAGAAAAGGTTTGCTTTGGTTACTAGTTGAAACTGGTGGTTAATGTATAAAAACTGGGAATGAAATCGCTCACTCGTTTTAGTGTGTTTAAATTTAAGTATTTCATTGCATTGATTTTGATGTGTGATAAAGCACTCTATCTATCGATACAGAATGAAAAAACTTACATGTGTTTTTCTTCTACCAATCACAGAGAATGCTACTAAGAAAGGTATGATTGGTCAAATTAAACTTATTTGTTAATTTTTGTTTGAGATAATCATATAGTCTTTCATTATTGTACACATAAATGCTAATGAAAATATTGTCAAAGTATACATATCCTTCCAGTCGAGATATGTATGTATATATTGCTTTAAATGTTTAATTTATATAAAACATACACTTCACGACCATCAACCCTTGTAGTATCTCCGAAATCATGATTATTATTTATCTATTGGTAAAAAGTAAACATATTGAAACAAATATCTACCTTTAATACTTTATAAAAAGTGAGCCAATCAAACATTTACGCCGGGTATACCATTATAAAGCATGCAGCTACTTACAGTTGTAATTGTGCTGAGCACTCGCATATAGAATAATGACGTGTTTGAGAATGACATTTATGGGTATAAGTCCGCTATTGTGTGTCACCCATCTCTCAGATCTCTCAAGATATGACTCGTAATTTGATGTTTCCGTTTATTTTATGCAAGTGAATAAAAGGGTTCTAGTTTCCAATGATTTATAGTGATGGGGTGCTATTCATTAGAATATTACCCTAAGAATAACAAGCCAGTGCCTGTACACGCGATACAGTTTACTTATTACGTTGGTTGCTATCTAACTAGTGAAACGCGGGCTTTGAGTAACTCATACCTAAGATTCTCGCGATATTTCGGAGATAGACACTCAAGCTGCTGACTACCCCGTGACAATAAAAAGGGAGTGTGTAGACACAAGTCTTGAAGCGTTTGTTGTTATGAGTAACAAGGTATAATATAAACTAAATGGTTCAACGGAATACAATACACACACATATATTCATTTTGATTTATTGAACTTATGTGAAATATATTATGTATAAATTAATGTATAATTATATAGTTATGACCGTTTACCAATTATTTTCACCAACTGTATAATCCACTATAATACATAAACCAAAGTTTACCTAAGCAACATGTAATTAGTGTCAATCGACTAAATAAGTAATATTTTACGTATTTATACGAAACGCTTGGTTACTTAGTTGCTTTAAATATATTATTTATTAGAATTACGGTTAAATAAACTATTAAAATACCTGTTGTTATAAATTACAAACCTTTAACTTAGAAAGAATATAAATTATCTTTTAACGACAAAGTTTCAAGCGCATTTATAACCTATAAGCATCGGTTAACACTACAAAACATTACAAACTAAGCGTTTAGAGGAAAATGGTGTTCGTTTTAGATAACTATCACAGAAACTTTGTAAAGGGATATTACTATAATTATCTTGGTATCAGCATATTACTCGGTCATTTGTTCGTAGTTGATGAGATACATGTTGTACTGCCGCGCAGCCTTAACCTAGCCTGTAGGTGGTTATAGTATGGCGCTACTAAACATGGTTTATCACTAACCTTATTTCTAGAGATATATTATTGAAAGCTCTATGCCTATCACCTATTTAACAAGGTTTCGAGTCTCTATTCTTGGTGTACAGTCTCTACTTATTTACATACTTTTGTAGAGTCTTAAAGAAAAGTAATATTGCAAATTGTAAAGCAGTAGCCGGTAGATAGTCCTTATACTTAAAAGATGGGAACAAAGCTAAAGAACTAATCAAAAAAAGAAAGTTCGTTAGTGAAGACTATATTTGATACTCAAATAAGAAGTGAACTATAATATCGTTAAAATAATCTCGAAGCTAATGTGTTGCGATCACAATAACAAGCCACAATACCATAATTAGCAAGAATACAAATAGCCAGTAAACAGCACCCGTTCAATAAACACCTAACAATTTCGCCACGCCGAACCACATAATTTACTTTTCTCAGCCAAGAAAGTTGTATGACAAATATAATTAAATTCCATTAAAAAGGCGAGCGCCGGATATGCATCAGTTCCGCTCTATTC